>JAZHYW010070260.1:0-102059 GCA_037355805.1 Ixodes ricinus
GCGGACAGCTAATCTTTAATTCTTACAATTTGGACTTCAAGACTTTCAATGGACTCCAGACAGCCAATACATGTTCTAGGGCAGCTTCTCCACGAATGTTACCAGGCAATTAACTTAACGTTTTTGTTGCATTGTTAATTTTTTCCTTAAAAGTACAATTTGACATAATGACATACTTCATGACACACCCCCAGAAAATACGGGTCGGGCTCGGGACGATTGCTTATAATTTCTCACTGATGAGCACTTTGGATATTACAACATCATTAAATAGGTTGACTAACCACATAAAGGAATTGGTGGCAATATTTTCAAGGTGTCAAAGAGTCTATCATATAGACCAGGGATAGCGCAAAGTGAAGAGTTCGACTACAGACAAAACAAAAAAAAAAAAATTCGAAACCTGAGAAGAAAGTAAAGGGGGGGCTACTTAAAGAACATTGAGGTGGTACTTTCAAAAAAGGACAAGTGTAATTATTGACTGCAACAAATAACATCAAGCAACCGTTTCACTGTTCGCTCAGCAAAAGTCGAAAAGCTTCAAGCTGAGTTACGCTAAGCCTTCTTTTTTGTTTTCCACGTTTGCCAATGTACGGTTCAATGTTTTCTAGAACAATAGAAAAAAGTGTCATGACCGTAATGTATCAAAATGATCCAGCTGTCCTAGGCCAGGTGTAATACAAGGCAAGTCTGTAAGTTTTTTTTAATTCTAAGATTATTTTGTCTTTGGAACACAGGAGGGTGGGGGCACGCTCACCAAAAGCAGCGAGCACGCCGGACCGTTGAGCCGCAGTTTTGGCCACCTGATACTTAGACTGGCAATTTTATTTAGCAAAGTTTGCTGCCGAGTAATATTACATCGGCATTCATAAGTTCGCTTTGTTCAGATATATATATATTTTTTCCTAATTCGTACTTTGTTGATTATCGCACGCACCGTGGAATAGTGCTATACGAGAGGGGCTGGTAAACAAAATTCCAGCTCACAAAGCAAGGCTGGACAGATGGGCAGGACAATGCAAAACCCAAACATCACTCGCTGGCGATATCTCTAACGGATCGATGTGCCGGAAAAAGTGCATGATGGGCTACGGCCGATGAGGTGAGTCATCACGATTTACATTCCCCTCTCCTTCTCTGCGTCCCGCCGAGCTAGTGAACCGAAGCGAGGAGGAAGCGAGAACCGCTTCCTCATTCTGAAATTCTGCCAGAGGACAATGACGTCAAAGACTTCCTCCTTGATGGCACCTTCTTTTCAAAGTGCGTGCATCCGTTCGAGATAGTGATACTGTAAGGTCACATGTTTTGGGTTCCTAGCGTCTTGTTCGCGTCGCTTGCATCCCCTGTTTGCTATCAAATTTCGGTTTGGTATCCCGCTAATAGAGACATAAGCATGTTTTGAAAAATCTCGTTCTATGGTCGCCCTCATACTACGAAGCACTAATCCCTAAAAACGAAATACATTCATCATGATTCGTATCTCAGAAAAGTGATCAGAATTTCAGACACGCCTGTCGTCGCAGAATGACAGATGGTGCTATCGAACCTTTTAGATACGGTAAAACAACGGACAGTGCATATCAACTCCTCGCGAGCGATGGGTTCCCGCGTGGACGAGCACGACTGGTCAACTCGACCTCGGTGGACTTCAGATTTACACAAGAATGTGCCGTGAGCAGCGCAGGATTTGTTTAATGGTCTGTGGAGTGGCTGAAAATACTTCCGTTCTAATTCCACATGGACCTCCCACAGGCACAGACCGTGAGTGACATTCCAGGCCATCATGAGTCCATACCCTGTCACATCAGAGGCCTGAAAGTGAACAAAAGGCACTAGGACAAGTCCCTATCTTATGAAACCGGGTTCTGCATAGATTGTTGTATCATGTGGTCTCTGCTCTGCTGGGGTTAAAAGACGTATTGGAGCAGTACAGCTCCTCCAGTACTGATCGAACTAACACGATTAATGAAATGATGATAGGCGTAAAACACTGGCAGAAACCGAATTCACGTCCTTTTAATGTCACCAAAGCTTGGTATGCAAAATAGCCTAAGACAGGTACAATCAAGCAGTCTGTACTGCAATAAAACGGAAAATGCGGCAGCCAAAGTAACACCTGCTGGGCGTAAACCGCGGAAGAAAGATTTGTTCATGGCAATCTTGTTCAGCGACAAGTGTTCATTCGGGTGCAGAAGCATTAGGTGGATATAAAGTCTGCATAGCGTTCGAAGACAAACGGTAATTAATTGAAACGCTGATTGACAACATTGAACACTGCATGAGCGCGTGGGAAAGTGTTCATGCTACTTTGACAAAAGACACACGGAAAACGTAGACATTAGCCACCACCACGGCATACGGGCGTTCACTGGCGAAAAAACGGTTGGCTTGCTACGCCAGCACTGCCAGCACTCCGCCCTGGTTTCAGCCATTGCAACTGCGAGACGGGCAGTGAGGCCTATTCATTCGAGCGTGGGTAAATCGCCGAGGTTGGGTGTCCAGACTGGACATCAGCATGCTCAGCTTCTACCGATTTGTATGCGCCGAATAGCGGAATAACTCGTGGATAATGCGCCTGGCAGATGAAAACAACGCGGTATACACTGCTTAACGACCGCGGCGCGAAGTATCTGGCAGTGCGAACGTTCTGGCGACCGGCGCCGCATGTTGCCGCCATCGTATTTGTGCGGCGGTAATCTGGCCAATCAGGCTTGCTGCTCGCCGGCAGATCTGGAATGAGCAGGTTTTAGGCATCGCCTTCGCGCTCAGCCCGGCACAGCGCACCCGCGAAAAATAAAGGCCGCACCACTGCACGCCGCACGAGGGTCAGCCGAAACCTCGTCCCTTGATGACGCGCCAGCGGTGTGATCATATGCCTCAGATTTTGGTCACGAACGACATTGAGACAGGGCAAGGAGGCAATCTGGTGTGGCTGATGCTGATGGCGTAGGTTCGCTCAAGGAACAGTGGAGCGTTTCTCATTAAATATTGTCTTTAACCTTCATCAATTAAACGAAAATACCAGAGCTCACAGAATATACGCATCTCTCAACGCCCTCGTGCCACACACAGATGAGGCAGTTGAGCAGGAATCAGCCAATCTAGACATTGGCTTATCTATAAGGATCAGCACTGGGCATAATAACTATTATGTCTCGCGGCAGTTGTCTTTCATCTCTTATATCTCTTTGGGTAGCTTCATCTCGGTTGCTCGTTATACTACTGATAATGTCTATTGATAAACCGATCATTTCCTTGAAATATCTGCTGAGAACTGCTGTTAGGAAATTCTAAAATGATTAGTGTAAATATATTTACAACACCTTTACACTCTGAGACGATGTTCAATTTGAGAAAATAATACATCTGAGCACAAAAATAAAACATATACCGCATTTTCAGCTAAATACAAACCTTTGAACTAGTAATTAACCAGGGTATGCTGTCTCTTCAAAAGTGAAACAAAAGCTCCCAAAAATTAAGATTCAAGTTTAAGTTTATTAAATAGCAACAATCTAATCGGTCTTTTGAAACATAAATGGGAAATCTTCTTTCAATATAATTAATACCCAAACTCTTTGCTAATAATTTAAACACCGGCAATGATGGCATTTGACGGCACACAATAAATTATTTTGGCATTCGTTTAGTCCCCATTTAGCCAAGGTTCCAAAGATGAAATCGGTGAGTACCTTTGCGACTGAGTAGCTCTTGGACCCATTTGGTCCCAATCTTCTCGCATTGCGGATCGAGAATCAGGGTAATTCTTGAACACGTCAGCCTTCAATGCTGCGTGATGCAGACCAGTCCCTCGTAAGGAGAGGTCCACCTAGGGCAGGCAGTCTGAAACCCTGTCGACCTTGAAGATACACCGCCCAATGTCCCAATGCACTTCGTCCAGCTTGTCTCGCGGTCTCATGGAAGAAACATCTGGAGAAAAGCCGCTACGCAAACTGCTCTCTGAAGAATCTGGCAACTTGCTGCTCCAGAACGTCAAGGTCAGTTGACTCCTTTCTGTTTCAGCTGCAAGTTGTGCTTTCCCCTTCAGGTGCCTCAGGATGCACAGGGCTTTGCGTCGCGGCGTCTCGCTTCAATGTAGTAAAACGGGTTGGGAATTTCAGGTCAGCGGTCATTTTCTCCGTTAACCATAGGCGTCGAAATATTACCGAGCGCAAAGACGAGATAGAGTTTTTTCGCAAAATGAACTCCTTTGAAGACAAATTCTAATCGGCTGCCCAAGTCGCTTCGACCTCCAATCATAAAGTTGGCTCATCGGAGAAAAGAGCCAATTTCTGCAACTCTAATTGTCATTGTCAAGCAGCCGACTGGTTATATCGCGAAGGATGTTGTGACCTTTCGCTGTATTGTTTGTTTTGCAAAGGTATTTAACCATTGTAGTCTGATCGCAATAAACATCGAAGTGAATTACCTAGATAATAGCTATTAAATTGCGACAAGCTTCCGAGATAAAAAAATAAACAACCAGCTAGCAAAGATTGTTGGAAATATCGTGAGCCAAAACGAAGTCGGGACCCGAGACCGGAGCTATCAGCAAGCATCGAAAAAGATCTTTATCTCACTACTGCGTGCACAAAACGCCAGTTCAAAAACGCTTTCCCACCAGCCTTGTTTTCTTCTTTCCCTGTGCCTGCTGTGGCTCCACATACCATGGTGATTGCCCTGTCATGTAGGAACAAGTGCTAAGGCGGTAGTAAAGAAAACTGGGTCAGCTTGCGATAATAGTCCATGGAAGAGTTTACGACGGGTCTTGGGAATGAAGGCACTAAAACAGCTGATCAACAAGGTGTTTGCAGCTGACAATTCAACCATTAATCAATGCTAAGAAACAAACGGTGGTCTGCATAACTTGTGGTTAGGAACAACAAACAGCCTGTCGTGATAATGTATCACGTTGGACGGCGTTTTGCCGTTGTGTCTTGGTCCACTAGGATCATAAATTTTGCGTGCAATTCTTTCAAACTTTTGCTTTTAGTTCAGGGTTGTTATATAAATGTACATTTAGACTAGAAAAAACAACGTGTTTAAAAGCACCTTTTCATTTTATTAAATTGTCTTAACACTGCCACCTGCATAGCCCTTGGTCCCTCTTTTTTCAGCGTCAGTAATAATATTCGCAGTTTAAATCTTAACTCATTGTTGTTTTTACCTGCCTCTCTCACTGCTTGTTATTTTCAAGAACAGCATTTTTCAAACTCCGAGATATATGCCATTCATGGTCATATCCTGACACCGACATTTCTGCTGTTATTATTAAGCCCCATCGGCCACATAATTTATGACGATAGAGGTGATTTGAATAATGATGTATAACTGCTTCATTATAGAAATGTCGTTTCAGGAAACCTATTTTTATGCAAGATACCTGTTAAAGGTGAGTGTAAGATATATATATATATATATATATATATATATATATATATATATATATATATATATATATATATATATATATATATATATGTATATATATATACATATATATATATATATATATATATATATATATATATATATATATATATATATATATATATATATATATAACAGGCATGGTGTGAAGACCGAAGGCGTGGGGTATAACGGAAAAAATAAACCATATTGAAAACAGCAACAACGGGTGGTTTATTCTTCGACATTTGACCCGGAAGTCGGCCTTCGTCGAGAAGAACTTTACAAATGAACATGGGTGGTATTTATACAATGCTACGGTCGAGTCCAAGTTTCAAAGCAGGACGGTTGGGTTTCAAAGGGCGTGAGAGGTTCGAATGGGCAAACGTTTATACAATGCGGTCGGGCCCAAATTTCGGCGGGTGACGTTGAAACTTTCGTGAGGAAAGGGGCGTAGTGCAGTTCGTATTCCGAATGGTAAACGACGGTCAGGGCAAGTTTCCGGGACGACAGGATGGCGGTTGTAACTAACCAGGGGGGCGCAGGATAGCTTTGTGTCCGGGCGAGCAGGGTGGCCTGGACGATAACGTACAATAGACAAAGGCACATGCTGAAACTAAATACTGTCACAAAAAAAAAAAAAACGCCAAGGTCCTTGTGTTGTTTTATGGAGCATGCATGATTCAAACCTGGAAGGGAACAATGTTAAACCTGAAAATAAAAAATATAAAAACACAAATAAAGAAACAGTTGATGGTCAATTCGGCCACTAACCTGGTACCACTACTAATAAGGTCTGGGACTGAAAAATATCTCCTCATCGCTGTTGCTATTCGTCGGATAGCATTTTTAATCGTCCTGCTGGAAACCCGGGGCTTTCATTTTATTCCTTGTTTAATTGTATTGAATCGGTAAATTAGGTAGGATTCACGATGTTCGTTCTGCCAGTTTGATTTAAATCCAGATTCAGGGCATCCTGACAATTTATCAAATAAGTGTGCGAAGAAACTGAAGATGTTTGATAGAAACAGTATTTGGAAGATTTAGCGTGACATTGTGATTATTAAAGCACGGTCTGAATACCGTTGGTCTGCTAACAACGCATTTGCATAAGGCTATCGAATAAATACCACGACATTCGACGAGCATAATGATGCCGCTGTTTGATCAAGAACTACGGTGCGTGCTGCTATTTTGTGTTTGTGTGTTCATCTGTTTACGAATGCATTATCCTGAGTGCATACAAGGCATACATTCGTTGAAGTGGCAACAATAATTTATCAAAGGTTTACTAGCGTGTCTTTGAGGTTAAATCGTATAAGACTACCCAAGGGCGGATGGGAACAACGCGTTTAAAACGCTACTTTGTTCGAGGATTAATTGTTCGAGAAATGTCGTCTTAAGATATTATTTCCCATTAGGGTGGTCATACTATAAGTTGAATAAATTTGTGCGTTGTGCGTCGCTTTGCGTGGGGCATGAGCTGATAAGTCTGCTCGCTTTCAGCGCTTGGCTTTCTGGTTATACGTCGATTATACAGGGTGGATAACACCTGTTCTCTAACCTGTTTTAAGTTGTATACATCAAATCTGTCTCTTTGGAACAAATTCGTTTAGGCGATGAGCTTGGCTATAAGGAATTCTGTTCTGCAATAACGTGTGGGTGGTCGCTTTGATAATGCCGGAAGTATTGCTGTCAGTCTGTTCAACTTACGGTATGGGCTCATGGCGAGGATTTTTGCCCTCTATTTTACTTTTGGCTGACACGATAAAAGTTATTTCGGTTTGGTAGGAAGATATTAAAGCGGATGCTCGGATGAGCAGCGTATATCGATCTATTAAAGTCACCAGCTCACCTCCTCGGTATGCGACGAACAATAAATATATCACCTGTAAACCTTTTGTTTTACAACGATTTTGAGACATTCAGAAAATTTAGAGACTCATTTCCTGAATACGTTGGCATAGTTCGGGGCAATTTGGTACACATCGCAGTTTAACTAACACACAAAAAGTATTTATTGTTAAATTCGAACGTGTTGAGTTCTAGAACAAGCCTCGCTAAGTAACGACGACGTCTCCATCTAGGGTGTCCAGTTGTTTGTGGAAGTACGTACATGTCAATTAACAGGCTTGTCCCATCATCATGTGGGATATTCGTATACAGGTAACACATCGATGTAAACAGATATAGTCTTTTGGAATGAATAAATTTGATATTTTCCTTAAAGTGAAGTTTGTGTCTTTAATATACGAATCGAGACTTGTGAATATATATTTAGATGCGACTGTCTACATATCCTACTATGGGTTCGGTTGCTGTACTTATTCCGGATATAGTTGGGCGCCCTATAGGTTGCAGGTTTTAGTCTTAGGAGCATGTAAAAACTGACGGAAGGCTGTATGATTTCATCAATTTATGTTTCTTGGCAGTTGTTCTGCCCTCGTCTAAGAGATCGCCCAGGACCGAGGTCTAATCTTGATGCCGTTTCCGTGGGGTCAGCGAGAGGTTAATAAAACTTTGAATTCATTTAATTTAGCGGTTTCCTTCTCGGATGTTCCAGAAGTATACGTCGTTGCGCCCTCCTTTATCGCCCGGGTTTGTCGATGTCATCTGTCCTGTGCTCAGGCTTCTTAAGCTAGCCTGGATTTAGTGAGGTTATCCCGTTCCGCTGCAAGTATTTCACACCTTCTTTTGCACAACAGCTGTACAAGTTAAGACAATCGTTGCGGTTAACTTCAGCGTCGGTCGCTCGTTGGACGTTGCTGAGGGTGTTGGAGCACTGGTTCTGTCGAAAGTAACCTGCAATGCAAACGCGCAAAGTTGTCAAGGTTGCGTAGTGACTAGAACATCGCTTAGCCACCATAACCCAGCGGGACGTAAGTTAATCCTCTCCGAAAGGGTTTCCTCTTCTGTTGGTATAGTCCTCCAGATAGATTAACAATTATTAATTGCCACAAGAACATGGTGCTTGACCTATCGTCTGCTATGCTGGCGGCGGTTGAGTATATTCGCTATGGTTAAATGATGGCATGGCTTTGATAAAAAACAGGGTTAAGACGCTATCGCGCTGTAACTTACATAAGCAATTGTTCAGGCTCATGGCGTTTCTTTATCAATTCAGATGACCTGCTAATTTCGGATGTCGATAGGGGCCGACCGAACAAGTGCAACGGTCGCGGTAGTTAACTGTTTTACTTGTTGGTCACTATGATGAATCGCTATTGGACGGTTTAAGGAAACCTCAGGAGAACTGTTGCCATTCCGATCGGTCATGTTGGTCGAGTTTGTGCAGAAGGAGAAGGAAAGCGACATACCCTTCGGTGTGATGTCTGCGTTAAGGTACACTAACGGGTTCGTTTAGGTTCGTGCCTAATGCGTTTGTCTGAGAGCTTTGTACTTTAAGAAAAGTGGTACTGTGGTTGGAGCGAAAGAACTGGACTCAGCGAACTGTCGTCAATCTTCTTTCGGACGCGAGGAGCTCTCCGGCGGGCTTCCGCAGGTTGTGGCGCTGTCTTGTGGTGCTCCTCCGCCTGCTGCGGGTATCGCCCAGGTGCTGCACTCTCGACAGGTGTCGGGTACTCATCGGCGCTGGTCGACACGCTCTCTCTGGCTGCACCGAGCACGGTGTTCCCGGGACGGCGGGATGACGGTTATGGCTTCTTGAAGAGATTGTTGTACGTTGTCGTCCAGGTCTTCTGCGCCCGGACACAAAGCCACCCTGCATCTCTCTCTAAAGAAGCTACAACCCGTCATCACAAATCGCGAAACAGCCCCGACCGTATTCGAGTGTACCGGCCGTATAATGGAATACACTGGGGCAGACTAAAACGACATTTTGGTTTTAACAATAATCTCGTCTCGCGAAATCTTCCATTCTGCCTCTATCAAACGCTCTCGCTATAAAACGCTAATTTGATACAATCATCGGTATTGCTCCTAGAATCTGGTTTTTAAATGAGCCGCGAACGTGGTAGCGTGAATCTACTGTTACCGATTCAATACAATTAAACATGGAATAAATGAAAATACAGTGCTCTGGCATCGATTAAAATGCTATCCGACGAATAGCAACAACGATCAGGAACATTTTCAGTCCACCTTATTGTTAACGGTGGTACTGGTTTTATAGCGGAAGACTGGACCATTAACTTTTCACTTTTATTCCAGGGTTTTAAATATTTCACATTTCTGGGGTTGCCAGTTTCCTTCGAGTTTGAATCGCCATGTCGCAGGAAACAACACAAATAGCCTTGGCGTTTGTTTTTTGTTTTTGAGACAACACTTTAGTTCTTTTGCGTGTATACAAATGTTGTACGTTATCATCCGGGTCACACCGCCCGGACACAAAATACCTGTACTCTCTCAAGCTTCTGTACGTCATCCCGCCGTCATAAAACTTGCTTGCCGACCGTCAAACTACTTTACCCGGATACGAACACAATGCACTACTCTCAAAGCTCTAACCGTCACCCGCCGAAATTTGGACCGACCGTAGCATTCGCTAAACGTTTGCCGCTGGAACTCTTCCTACATCGCTGGAAACTCAACTGCGTCATCCTGCTTGCGAAACTTGGACTCGACCACTGCTTGTTCTTGTAAATACCACCCGCGTTCATCTGTAAAGTTCCTCCTGACAGAGAGCTGGTTTTATCCGGCCCGAAACGTCGAAGAATAAACACAATTTGTTTAACTGTTTTCATCAAGGGTTTTACTTTTCCTCTCCGTTTATATATATATACAATTAGAATCTCGTTAAACGGAAATCATGTGAGTTGTTGCTTAAACGAAACAACTATCTCAGAACATTTTTGGTTTAGGCGTATTCATCACAATAAAAGTAATCCTTTAATCGGAACTCAAATTCTCGCCTCCGGGCGGCGCAGAACTAAAAGCAAACTTTGTCGCCAGCATGTGCGCCGCTGTCATGATGAGAAAAATAACTCTTGAGTAATAAACAGTATTAAAATATTCTTAGTAGCAATAGCTTTTATTAAAATTGGCATGTACGCATGGTTTTGGGGGTTCGCTATCATTTACGCATAGGTGGCTGTATTGTGTAGGCTTAGCTCAACAAAACTACCAAAGGTTACTGCTCGCATCTTGAGCCTAGTGTTCTATTTTCTACGATAGCGGCCACGAAGCGACAACACCGTGTTGTGCTGCAATATGCGAATCCAAGTCATTAATGATTTCGATAGCGGTTGCTACGAAAAACGGCGCTTGCAGCAATGCCATTCTAAAAGTGTACAACAAGATTCTTGCAACAGAAAAAGCATGTAGATTACGTTCAACGGTACGCAATTTGAACCAGAAGAGATGAGCTGCAGCTCTGAACACGAAGGCGCGAAGTGCGCCCAGGTGTTGGCCGCTGAAAGAGCAGGTGAGAACTTCCGTCACCAGACGTCATTCGAAGAGTTTGTGGATCTTAAACAAACTGAATCTCTCATTTTCCTACTCAGTGAGTGATTGTTTTAGACGCCCTGAAACATGGGGAAGAAATGGAGACATAGTGTTAACAACGTTTTAAAGTTTTAGTAGCGGAGCCACAAGCATGATTTGGTGTTTTGTCATTATTTTACCTTCTACATTCACTTGCTGGTGGTTACAAATTGTTTGCCCTTCTGGAGAGCAGCATTTAAGCTGACCTTCAACATTTCGAAGTGACACCTTCTTATGCTCTCAGTAAAATGAAACTCTGATAAATGGGAACAATTTTCTAGTCCCCTTCGGGTTCCGTTTATCGAGATTGTACATATATATATATATATATATATATATATATATATATATATATATATATATATATATATATATATATATATATATATAATATATATATACAAAATGATTTTAATTCGGGCAGGGTTTTATTTTTAAAAAAGCCGTAGAAAGTTACACTTGCTGGCGGCGGGTGAGTTAACAGCGAAGGGGGACATATTATAGAAACTAAATACAACAACGATCAAGGTTGGCTAATTAACTAAAATTTGTTATAATTAACTTTTAATTAATGAAAATGAACCTTATGTTTTAATTAAGTTGTCGCGTCATCAACCTTTTAATAATCATTTTCAGAAGAACTGAGCGCGTGAAAGCGTAGTGATGCACTAAGTTACCACTCGTGGGCAGGTACAAAACATGGTTGCGCTAAGAACGCCGCACAGTTTTCCGTCTTATTTATTTACATCATATGCCTGCTCGGTCGTAACTTTGATGCGCTACCACTTCTCACGCGCTCAAAGTCTTCTGAAAATGTCTGATTAATTTGGTTTCGGTGGCCTTCAAAGATTTCTGGGGGTGGAACAGCGCTATATTACCTAAATTTGATTAAAGTTAATTAACAATTTTTAATTAATGAGCCAACTGATCGTACGATATTTTTATATTGTGTCCTGACCATATATTCACCTGCACAAACCGTATCAGCGCATTTTTTACGGATTTTTAAATAAATTTGTTTAATTAAAATAGTTTATCCGGTATATATATATATACATATATATATATATATATATATATATATATATATATATATATATATATATATATATATATATATATATATATATAAATTATTGTTAGAAAAACTGAAAAAAAACTTGCTTAAATTAAATGACTAAGAACGATATCTCCTTGTCAGTAGCACTACAATTGTTGTTTCAGGTCACATGCCGTATTTAAAAACAAGTAAAAATATTGCACAGTAATTGGTAATATTCCACTGAATTGCTGTTCGTTCCTTAAGTTTACAAAAATTTAGTTAAAGGGCCATAAATATTTACATAATCCGATAGCATAAGAATTGAAAATAGGAGAAAAAGTATTTAAGCGCCAACAAAACCAGTAATATTCCCGCGTGCAACGGAGTTGGTCACGCACGCGTACTAACACGGAAAATGGGGTTCTTCCACTTTCCGGCCTGTTTCTACTTTGCTCTGTTAAAGGACACATGAAAAAAAAACATTTTTTTTAATAGCTTAGATGGAAAGTATGTTATAAAACGAATTTACGAAAAAGAAAAATTTTTAGAGGCGATATTTACGGCGCAAAACGAATTTGTGGTTAGCGCCCGTGGAGCTACCGCTGGTCACGTAGCAGACCTGTGCGTCGCCGTAGCCGCACGCTGAGCGTTTTACGCGCGCTTAACGCGTTTCTCCGCCGCCATCGCCGCCCGCCGCACAAGTTCGTCTGCTTCGGGGCGCCATAAACGTCATCTGACCGGCGCACAATTATCACGTCTGCTTGCTCTTTCAAAAGCATTTGGACTACAAAAGTTACTTATTAATCTTTGCTGTTGCGCTAAACAAAGATGAACAATGCGGTTTTCGAGACCATAGAGCTTGAAAAGAGGCGCAAGTACCACATGAAACAATGAGGCCAGTCACCTGGCGTGCGTATGCGCCACTTTTCCATGACGCCGTAGCCGCCAACTATAAATTCGTATAGCGCCGTCAATATAACCAAAATTATTTTCGTTGTAAGTGCGTTTTGTGACATCCTTTTCCCAACCATTTTGTTTAAAAAATTTTTTTGTTCCTTAATATCATACAAGTTTCAGCCGGTGTTACAAACTCTCTTTAGGGCTCACTTTTGAAACCTAGGCGCTGGCGTCCACCAAGACCGGGCCAAATAAGATGGGCGCCCATCCTTTAGCAACGAGATCAAACATAATTGCTTTATATGGCAACTGCTGGAGGTCACTGAATGTTCGAGTACCGAAACTCCCAGGGTTGAGGTGCCAAGATAACGGCTCAATATTTTTTGTATTACTACGCGGGTCAGCATGAACACCGGCAATAACGCGTAAAAATAAACGAAAAAAGATTTTTTGTAGGAACTTACGGAGATTAAGTACAAAATGACAGACGCGCATTAATCAAATTTTAGTTTACGAGTTCTAAAAGCGCAATCAATGTTGTTTTATACTTCACCTGCCGCGCAGTAAATTCAGGTGTGGCGCGTCCCAACGAAACGTGTCTAATTTCAGTGGTGCAGCGCACGTCCGTTTGAAGGCGATAGTGCATCACAAACCCCTTCAGCCATGTGTTTCGACGCTAAAATGGCCGATTCAAAGCCAAAATGGAATGGTCGCAGCGGACTGCTCAAGCAATATGCGAACCAATACAACAGCCGTGCGATTTCCCGCGTAGCCGCTTCGAGGGGAAAAGGCGGCGTTACGATCGCCGTTAATTCAGTTCTCGATGTGGTTGGTGCCACCACAGAGCACTGCATGAGCTGCGTTTAAAGTATCGGCCTCTCTTCTTCGACATTGTTGCTGGGCACGCCATTTTGCAGGGCTTGTGGAAGCAGACGCAGCAGCCTGTCGTCGCGATTCAAGTGCGACTTCCTCAGGGTAGATTCGGTGTTAGGAAGCCAATGTGTGTGCTTTGCTTTGTCGGGAACTAATTAGCGCATTTGTGGAGGCGAAGCGCTTCCTGTGATTTCGAACCGGCGCTAAGATAACTGGCAGCAAAACTATGTGCCAGTAGCGGGCGGTATCGTTGCTCTGGGCGTAGCTTATTCAATTTCACCGTACTCGTTTTAACGCCCATCCGGACGCGACCCGGACATACGAGCAATCTGGCAATCCGCTCTGTGGATGTGGCCCGTGATACGCTTTCCGCGCGTCGCCCTTTCTCGGGTCGTATGACAGCTGCAGCCTTAACGCAACAGCTCCCAGATGGCTCGTAACGTCGCTACGCTCGGACGTAAGCTGGTGGAGTATAGGTGCCACTTTTTCCCCGAGCAGGCTCTTTATGATTGCCCCATTCAATTGTTCTAGTAACATTCGTTCAGGTCAATAAAAATCACGCTGAACTCTTGTTTCGCCGCAGCAGCAGACATGCGCCGGTAGTTGTTCACTTTCGTAGCGCGATTATAAAATTTAAAATTAGCAGCTTAAATATGGTGGGAGTAAGCCGTTACTATTGAAGCAACAAAGTACCGTCAAACCCTCAAATGCGCTTTAAACAATAGCCGTCCGCCCGTCCGTACGTTATCGCCCGTGCGGCGGAAATTGACGTCGCATGGACAAAGGGCAAGTTGTTCCCCTCTACATTTTGCGGGAAAATGTATAAGTCACTGGTTTCCTGCCATTAATTCATTGCGTCACTAAATTTCCGAAAACATTGACGTCGCGGGTCTATACACCGGTGTGGTTTTCCTCATGGCTGGCTGGGGTAATTTATTAAAATTGTAAGTTCCTCTTTTTCCCCCGTAACAGCTCTTTATGTCACTCTGAACTGGTTAGAAATCTCACTATGGATATAGTTTATGCATTACAACGCCCGGAAACTAAAGGTCGCTACCAATCATTTTGGTCTACATTGCTTGTGGAACAAACAATCAACAAAGACAGCGCGATAAAGCTTACTCTGAGAACGCAGGAGCAGAAAGAACTCCCGGAATATCTGGGCCTTTAGGCACAACCTGATTTTACGCCTGAGCCAGCTATTCGCTGAAAAATTTGTGGATGCAACTGAGCCGAACTGATCACAAACAGAAAAGGTCGCGCTTTCAAAACCCTTCTTATGTTCTAAACACAAACGATATGAGTTCAACTGGGCGAACAAAAACAGAAGGTTTAACCTCGCAACACCGGACTTTTATAATATCATAGACATTGTGGTATGCAAGTGAAATAGACATGATTTAAAGGTTCGCGCCACTCCAACACGCTGATTTGTGCGTCATCCTACATTTCAATTTAACCGCGTCAGAAGTAGGTTAAGTGCTCTTAATCTGGAAAATCTCAAAACAGCAAGCTCAATTATTTCGCTTATATGGTTGCGTTATTGTTGGTTCATCGCATCTGTTTCTGCTGCGGCATTGCGTAACAAGCCGTTTTGTAGGACATAGAAAAGAATGAATATCATCGTTGCTACTTTAAGCAACTTTATTGATTGAACAACATTGCTTATCCGCGCTGACGCTTCATGCAAAGAGAATAAAAACAAAAATTCGGGGGACCATCGTATTGCTCTTATCTTGGCTTTCTTGATTAAGCAACGACAAATCTCGCCCTTTGACGCTTCATGCAAGAGGAATAAAAAACAAATTCGGATGACCACTTCGAGCTTTGTCGTGAGCGGGTAACACTATGAGCTGCATGCAATTGCGGGGCACTTTGTCTTTGATGCGAAAAAGTGAGCACTGAAAGTATTAATGATAACGCTATGACAACGTTTTATAATTATGAAACGAAAGCATTTCTGTTCCTTATTTACAGGTTTGTCAGAAATACTAAAAACATGAAAACGTCAACCCGACGGGACGAAGAAACGCTGAGAAGCGGTCATGGGTATCAGGCAAGGTTATTTTTCGAACTCACGGGTCCTTTAACATTCTTTTTAGCACGAGCTTTAGATTTGTCTACCGGCACCATGCGAACGTTTTAACTGATAAAAGGACCTGCTATACCTTCGTCTACGCCTTAAAGTCAGGAACGCAGCCGACAGTATGACCTGATGGGATTGGCAAACTCACGTCAAAAAGCCCTCCATCATGGTATTCGTACGGTTTGTGACGTATTTATGTCGCATCGCTGGAAATAATAAAAAAGACAGTCTCTTTGGGCTTCAGCACCTGCTGCGTTAATCGCATGCTTGGCGTCGACACGTGTGGATTTACTGAAACATATTACTCGTGTGTGTTTCCTCACCCGAGCACTGGTGGATCCTATTAATCGCTGTATATTGCAGGAAATGTGCAGGTTTGGTTCAATAACAACACTTTTTTAGAACCTATGTGCCAAACCATCTACTTGAGCAGAACGAAAATATTTAATAACATGTAATAGGTTTTCTTTCTAAGTTAGATTTATTATTACTAAAGAAGAAGTCATTTAAATAGAAATTATAACGTATGTTTATCAACTGATATGTTGGAGAACTGAAAGATGGGCATTATTATGTTAATGTTTATAGCTAAAAGTATATATTTATGATATGATTACTGATCCAAGAAGCTAGCTAATTTTACGGTCGCACATAAATAATAGTGATATGAAACGAGAAAGAGGGTCGTGTATTTTTATATGGTTAGCAATTAACATGTTGAGTTTGTTCATACGTACTAATGCTAAAGGATATTACTAAGGGTCATCAACAGAAGTTTTCCTACTTCATAGCAAGCACTAGAGCTGGACTTTGGGTCGTATAACGAAGAAATGAAAAAACAGGTAAGTCATGTTAGAATATTCATAGACTGGGAGCTACTATCGTCCGTCAATACTTCGGATATTACTATACACATCACATATATATTCATATGTCTTCTAATAACTGATAAAAAAAAAACTTTTTTTGTTTACAGAACAAACAATTGGAGGCCGTTTAGTAGGCCCCCAATGAAGGACTGGGAATATGGGGTGTTTCTGAAAAGGTGGACAAATTCGATGTTTACAAGGCCTCATCGCACCAATAAAGGCCTTTGTCAATTTGGTCCCTGGGTCAGGCTATTTAGGAAAATTAATGGGTTCCGGATGGTCACGGTTGTTAATTAGTTTTGTAATTACTTTTAATATTGCGTTTAAGGGCATGGTTTCAGTACAAAATTGCTTCGCATCATCAAAAAACACTAAATCAACAAATTGCAGTACGATAGAAAGTGCCTTCTATCGTACTTTTTTACGGCTTTCTAAAAACCGCATGAATTCAACAGGTTTTTAAGTTTCAGTTTGCTATCCAGGCGCATCTCGCTTCGGCAACACCGCGCCCCGTGGAGATAGCGTAGCTTATGCTGCGTCGCGCGGTGACAGCGCAGCGGTTGGTTTGCATTGTTCTCCACAGGGCGAATACCGCCGACAGATGCGCTCCGATAGCGACAAAAACCGTCGAATTTGTGCGGTTTTTCAGAAAGCCGTAAAAACACTACGTGTGCCTTCTATTGTTCTGCAATTTGCTGATTTAGTGTTTTTCAGAGGTGCTGAGCGAACTGGTTGAAACGTGCCGCTAAACACAATAATAAAAAGTTAATTACAAAAACAATTAACAACTGGCCATCGGACTTGAATAGTTGCTAAATGGGCCTGACGGGACCAAAAACGACACAAGTTTTCTTTTTTGTTGTTGCGACGCGTAGTTTTCGCGATATCAGTTAAATCACCTTTCTTAAAACACCTTTAATATGCAGGGTGTTCAGAAAACGCGGGCCAGTCATCGCAAAGCTAAACATCGCACAAAAAAATCTTCATGCCGCGTTGGTTTCTGCTCAAGAACCCATTTAAAAGAATAACGTTGAGAAAATGTATTTTCGGTTTTTCAGAAGTTAACTTTTTGTTGTTCATTTGAAAGGCTATAGTTTCAATTGAAAGCTTTCTGGGCGTCATCAATAACCTCTATATCAACCTTTTAGACAAGCATAAAGCGTACCAGGCATTTTTACATGTTTTGAAACCATTCCGTTCGCGCCATGCTCTGGTTTTCAATTTCTTGTCAAGCGCATCATGGTGGCAGCTGTCCTGCCCTCCGACGGCTGAAGCGCGGAGACAAGGCCAGCCATCAAAGCTCAATCTTTACCAATGTCACTCTCTTTCGAACGGCGAGGCGTTTATATCGCCTGGCCATTCGCGCCTTGCCACTTTGTTTTACGAGAAGAGGAAGAAAACGGGCAGGTGGCCGTGCCAGACTGGCGGGTCGGTCTGGTTCCGCGCTTCGACCCGTGGAAGAACGAGACCAGCGCTACCCTGAATGCGCTTGGATAAGAATCAAGCCAGGGTACGCGTCAGGGTGAAAGATCTTTAGAAACTTGACGAAGGCCGGAGTCCGGCCTTCGTCAAAGAACGGACTCCTGTCCGAAACGTCGAAGAATAAACAACCCATTTTCTTTTCATCAAGGGTTTTATGCTTTTCTTCTCAGTTATATATATATATATATATATATATATATATATATATATATATATATATATATATATATATACATATCATACATGGGGAGACCCCGACTTAATACCAAAATTTATTTATTGCGGCGGGCCTTACAGCAAAACTCCGTCAGTGACCACCTGGGTTACATGGTGCAAATGAAACTTCCCCGGAAGTCGGGGGCGGCCGACATTTGGCTGGCTTGGGCTGTTCAACAACAGCATGCCGATTGCCGCGTGTGAGAAAACTCTGTAAAACTTTTAGCTGCGGCTGTGAAACTGCTATGTGTTGTTTTCGTTTTCTTTCTTTTTTGCGGTCTTAAAGGTATTCTCGTATTTCTGTTTTAATTACGCAGGAAGATCAGTGACAACCCTTCTGCTGCAATGACGCCTGCTTGGTCATCCGACACACTCTCGGCCTCTGGCAAATCTACTCCACTCCCTTCAAAGTTCCCCATACTACCGCTGATTGTTGACATCCGTCTGGTTCGGTTCCGCCACGCGTCCTGTTTGTGCCGCTTCGTGTCGACTCGCATTCGGCAGCATGCATACATATGCACACCTACGTTTATGGCCGCCCCATTGAAGCGTTTTTTTATCGGTAGAGCGTATATCACGTGCTTTGCGTTTAAATAAATTTACTGTCGCTTTGTCGTCAGCATCACTAAATCACTTGCGCGTGATTAAAAGCCGCTAATTCAGTTTTTTAAATCTGGTTTGTTGGGTCGTATATGACAGCAAAACGACATAGCCCGGTAATGTCTTGCAGTTGTTGTTTTCCAGGCGAGCGAGTCAGCGACACCACCGAAACATACGATTATTGGTTTTGTCATCGCTGCGTAAATCACGGCCCGTTCCCTGCTGGAAACGTGTAGCCTTATTTCGCGCTTATCGCTTTGGCTTTCCTGTCAACTGAGGAGAAATGACATTCTGGTACAATCTGTCTCACATATTTATTATCGGTCTTTATAAAGCAGAAGGTTATCTGATCTCGGGCGAATAAGCCCGGCAGACGCACATCCGAAGCCTCGACAATGCTCGCGTACCTGTCAGACGTTACGGCAACGAAAGACATGCAGAAGCAAAGACGTCTAAGACACCAACAGCGCCATGCCCTGAAAACACAAGGTGCGAATCGAAATCACGCAGAAACCCCCATCTGGCAAAGTTTATGGCTATCCGCTGTCGCGGCGATCGGCAGAAGAGCAGCCTGAGCATGGCGTGGAGGCGAAAAAGAAAACACGCGGAAAAAACGAAGAGAGATTCTCGAGGAGGGGCGCCAGCGCTGCCTGTTTATGAATGGACTTTAGGTGGCTACGAAAAAACTAAGTATACGCTAATAATTCAGAAGGGGTCGTAAGAAATGTTCAATGCATGCCCACAAAACGACAGCCCAGATAACTGAGCACGCTTGGCTGGCGCACTATGCGCCGTCGTCAGAGCTGCAACAGCCGCTCAATCGCTATGGGGCGGATTTTAAGCAGGAAAACATTCTGCGACGGAGAAACGACTGCAAGTGCGCTCGTTGCTGCGATACCAGATGTCAAAGTTCTACAAACTCTGATCTCCGGCGGTTGGGAAGCCTTCGAAAATAAGCAGTCGCCTTAACAAGCCAACACAGAATCGAAGAAGTAGCTATGAATCAACGATCATGCAAGGTTCTGAGACAAAGAACTTTTAAACGTAGCAACATCTATGAAAAAACCTGCGCTACAGCACCTGCATTGTCGGATGGTAAACGCACTCAAGAAGATACCTTTACGCGGAACATACATGAAATGAAGAAAAGAGATGGCTGGTCATCGCCAACGCTCTTGGAGAACTCGCCACCAAGCACAGATCTGCTTTGGTACCTCGAAGCTTTGTCTTGGTACAAAGGCTTCCGACCACCAGGCACATAATGACGGTTTCCTACATTAATAGCATAGTGCTTACTTTTAAATAAGCTTTGGATTCAACAATCTTCAATCACAAACACGGTAGTTGCATTCCATAAAGAAAAAACCATTAATTTAAGTGCCCCACAACAACTGCTGCTTACGTGTCATTCTATAAATTTCGTTTTACCTAAGGAACCTCTCTAGTCATTACGTTCATTTTATTCCTTGCCTCCGCTTTTTTTCAGCGAGTCACCAAACGGTTTTATCAAGACGAATTCCGTAAACAGTTCTAATACTATTAAAGGTTTTTGAGTAATCCTTTAGTGGGGAAATATTTTGTACCTCTCTGCTACTCCCAAGAACGGTAACCTCTAGGTATTCCTTTACTGTATTTATATTAAGCCATGTAAAATGTTTTCAGTAATTCACAGCTGCGTGGATTTTCGTCGCCACAAGTGAATTTGAGACACTGAGAATGTCTTGGTCTTATACGATTGTTATTGCAAAAAGCGGCGTTAAAGGGATGATCTTGTACATAAAACGCCAGTACATATCGGGGTTTAGTTTATTTCTTGTCCACTTGAAATACCGCTGTATTTTACTCTCATCGGCGGTGGTTTTGTAAATACATCAAGAAAATACCGACACAACTATAAATAAATTAAACCACACTTATTAATACTGCCAACTTAAACTTTTGTATGGCAAGTAAATTAATTTACTACAGCTGCTACAGGTAGGTGGTGTATCTACTGGATGCTTAGAACTTCGACTAAAAAATATGCATTACAATCTACTCACAAACTAGAAATTACAGCTCGTTTTTAACGAACTTACTTTAAATGGTTTGTTCCTTTTGCTACAATGAAATTAAAACATTTACGAGCAATTACCAGCAGCACTAGTATGCTGAAGTGTTATCAATGTCGCACTCCATAATAGTGAAGGCAAAGCTAAAATTGTTTAAACAAGAGTCATGGTGATACTGTTGAAGAAATTTATAAACCTACATAGACTGCATAACCTCTTTAATTGGTTAAATGCATCGTGTTCTCCTGTATCCTAACCTAGGCATTATTTTATTGTTAACCGTGTACTATGCCAACTATGAATCCTTTGGTATCCAAAATGTTAAGTGGTTTACATACAAGAAATATATTTCTAAACGAATTTTAATTTATATTTTGGGTACAGGCTCCATTAATTAAGGTCAAGTTAAAACAAACAAAAACGGTTCCATCGAAATAAACTTGAGCGTCACGTTTTTGTTTGATAATTTGTTTACTCACTAGCTATGTACAAGTCGGTCAAATTAATTGGCTCATACTACGTATTACAACTAAATCAATAAAACAACCGACTCAACGGTTTTTAAATATTTAACGGCAGTACTTCTAAGAGCGCACTGTTGTTGTAAGTGTGTTTCAGTTGCACAGACGCGGATACATAAATTGGAAGAATCACAACTTAAGTTTCCGTCCTTGGCACCTGACACAGGGCACGTAACTTTCCGTTTATTATAACACGCATTTGTTGGATAATACGCGTGTATTACTCAAAATTGTGGTTTTCGTGACAACTCGTGTTCTTGACATCCGGTGCGAATCGCATTATTCAACTTCTTTTTTGGTGTGACAATAAAAAGTTGAAAAAATCTGCCCATATGTTTTACGGTGCCTGAGGGTCACTAAGTCTTTTTGTGGTAGTTTAAAACATAGAATTGACATTGATTTGTATAATGGAAATATAGACTATTTTTGTCATTTCATTATATTCTTTTGCGCTTCTGAAAAACACCCGAGTCGTGATGGGCAAAATTCAGGTTTTCAAGAGACAGCTTACTTTGTTCATTTGACATATGATTTCATGGTATCAGGAATGAAAGAAATGACGGCTAATGTCAGAACCGATCTCAAAGCAAATACACAAATTTGATCGAACTTGTACCGCCCAGGTCGGTTTAACATGTCAAACAATATTTAATGAAGGGTCGGGTATTAAGCATAGGGTGCAAAGCGCGTCTTTCGTTTCGAGTAAACGAGCAGACTAGCTTGTTGTCACTCACTACATTCGTTTCTGTTGCGCCTTCTTAAAGCCGACTGGGGTGATGCGAGCATGCACAAATATTTTTGGATAGTCAAGACACAAAGTATGTACAGCAATAGCATAACTAAAGCGGCATCTCTCCTCCGTAAAAATCAAATTGTTTCCAAGCTGTGCTGTAATGATGGTGTGTTTACCGCCTACAATAAAATCAACTTAATTCTCTCGCTTTCGAGTCTCACTGTTTTATAACTTCGTACAAAAGTTGCAAATAATTTATTGATCGATTTGTCATCAATTTATTTATTTGATAGAGTGTAACGATGTAAGAAATGACTGAAAGTTGATCTACCAAACCTCCAACGCACATATACAACTGAAGCACAACAGGTTTTTCCAGGTGTTTAAATAAAATTATTGTCTTCTAAGTATCTTCAAAATATATTACGTTCAAAGTTAGTAGCCCCGATAGCACATTGGGGGATATCGGAAAAAGGATCAGTGAAATCGAAGTCAAACTCAGATAACAAACTGTTTGAAATAAAATATCTACAGCAATTAACCTAAAAAAAAAAAAAACATATTCGGGAATTTTATGACATAGCCTAGTAAAAAACAATCGTTAACACCAAAAAATAAGGAGCGTGAGAGCTGTGTTCACAACTTAATATGATTGGATGGTGAAATTCAGAAGAGCCTGCCACCTCGTAAAAAGAAAAGCTCGCAAATGAAATGTTGGAAACACAAAACTTTAGGAGAAGCGCCTTGTTCCGTGATGAAAATGAAGAAAACTAAGTAAAAGCCCAGACACCTGCAGGTGCTGTTTTAGATATAAATATAAAGGTTGTATTAAAGAAATGTCTATGGCTCTGGGAAGACTTCATTACGACACCTGTGTACCTATGGTAGAGACTACTGCCGGTACGCTGTTATTCGAATGCCGAAGACGTTAGGAGGGATCGTGCGCGTTTCAAGCCTCATCTTCGTTTGTTTCTAAGGGCCTACTTTGTGCAGAAGGAGAACATACAAGTTTTCCACTGGATTATGTGTCTAAAAACATAACCGCACTCTGACCTATTATAAGGCAACTTCAAATATGCTGGACGCATAGCAGCTATCTGATAACGGTCGAATTGTCTCTTTGAGTGTGTAGATAACTGTTGTGCGTCATCCTGATTGCACCTTATACAGATACGTAATGTTACAAAGACGTCCCTGAGTGCTTCGCTGCATCTCATACAAACTTCTCCACCACTGGCGGCTCTAAATGCTTCAATGTCACTTTCAAACATTACGATGAAGTATTCGTCTGTTCATTTTTGTTGTTGTTCTACTCTCTTATCAATTTTTGTCTTTACTTTGGTAGAGCCAACAAGCAAACAAGGTCGAAGAAAACGTCTCAATAACGGATAGATAAAACACTATATATAATCTGACTAACAAGAAAAGCAGCAAAACAAAAAGAAAATCACATTAGGAGATGCCTACAAGTACAATGAGGCACAGCTCTACCACTCAGCTGTATTCTTGTTCAACTTCTTTGCAAGAAGAGGTGTCATGAAACTAAAAAAACACCCAGCAGAAATATTCATGTTCAGCAACACAAACCCTCTCGATCATTGTTTTTGTTCAGAAACGAAAGGTTTGAAATTACAGGGTAAAGATTTTTCGGGTGTTTTTTTATGGCGCTATTTTGCGGAACAATAGAAGATTCGAAATATGAGTTATAATCATCGAACTTGTTTGTCTTCTTCTAAATCTGCTCTCTCCCTGTTGACAACCACTCGCCCCGCCAGGCGCTGTTGCTCTATAACAAACTTTGAACTCCTGAATTGCAGTGTTGGAAGTACTGGTGCCATTGTGATTAAAGTGCTACCTTAAGTGCTAATTCAAATGAGTTTAAAAAACTTCATGCTTCAAACTCATTCTATATGATTATCTGCTTCTCTCTGGTTAAAGTATTTCTTTACTCCCATGCAAAGTACAACTCCCGGCCTAAATTACATTCCCCAAATTTGGACTTGTTAATATTTTATTACAAGAATTATGCTTTGTCAACCTTGAATGAACGCCAGGGGGGGGGACATTCTGCTTTTTACTAAACAGGAGCAGACGACGCATCGCTCGTGAGTAACATAAGGTAAATATTGGTGTATTGGTGTGCAGGGTATTCAAACAAGTGCCTTATAGCTTGTTGTGTCCAAATAGTTCGCCAATGAGATTAATATTTCTCTGAGGACGTTTTGCATTATCTATTAATGTTTCCACTTCGAAAAAATAATTGATGCACTCAGGTCCACCTGAATCAATGCACAGCAATTCCAATAATTAAGTGCGCAATGAAGGATCCGTTAAATAAAAATGGAATTATTACTTTTACTTTAGTGCATTGCATTTATAATATTTCACTTCGAGTACATTACTTAATTGCATGTGCTTGCCTACTTTACTTGAACTACACTGCTCTCATTGCTTTGTTGCTTTATTTTAATTACTTTTTAAATGCTTCTGTACTGATTAATTCACATTTATTATTATTCCTTAATGTTTTCAGGAACCCTTTTTTATTGGGTCAATCAAACATAGCTGATTTTGTGCACGCTCCCAATAATGCTCTACCTTATTTTTATTGTAAAATAAGGTTTAAGTTTTTAATTGCACCAATCACTTCAACGTTAACTGCATACTCATAGAAGTAACGTGTTGGAAAACTGAACCGACCAAATATACCAAGGTCTTAAAGAATTACTAAAACAAAATTCAAAATATTTTGAACAAACTAGATGAAATACCTGTAGTGTCCATAAATGATAGTCGTGGGTGGTATTTTGAGCAGATGCTATATATTTTGTTTCAAGCGTCTGATTCTGCCAGCGCTTCAAAATCGGCCATCGAGGTGCGGTGCGTCATTGAACTCTGCCGTAATCGTAACGTCAGGCTCACTCAGCACAGCCAGAGCGCGTGATTGTAAGTCCCGCCACGCGGTGCTTTTGCGTGTGTTACATTCTCGCGTTTGGGCTGGCGGAGGAACCTTTAGCTTCATGACGACTAAATACATTACCTGACCATTTCGGTCATTGGCAGTCCGCGATTGTGTTCACTGACAATCTGGGCCTCCCATGCGACCAAAGATTTCTTCACAAATGGCTACAAAGATGTCAGCGAGGACAGCGCTGGTCGCTCACGGTGACCGGACGGTCGATTTAGATTGAGCGCGAACCATCCGACAGACGTGCGTCCGGCAAAATCTCGAAAATCTGAAGGGGGGCCAGTTGCCAAAAAGTTCATCGTATTTAATGATTATTAACAGGTATACGCTGTTGGGTGTTTTAATGTTAGCGCTCGCTTCCCAATTTGCTTCGTTTTCAGGCGGTTCCTGCTCTTCTTTCTTTTCTTGTAAAACGTGTCAGCACAACCCGTGGTGAAAACAACCTTGGTAGGAAGATATCGACTCCTGAGGACAGTGTGTCGCCTTTTTGTCGTCATTGCGAAAATGGTCACGTTGCAGACAATCGGTTTTCACCGGGGCCCCCGAGAGACGACCCAGCGCTCGCAACAATTGGCAGGCTTCCAGAATTTCACCGTTTTGGAAACCGTGGGTTTGGGGTCTCATAGTACTGCACGCTGTTGACGCAGCCTTCTGCGCGCAATGGCGCGCTCGCGCGACTGAATGTGATAAATAAACACAGAAACAACTCTGCGGTACAAAACAATTGCCGCCGCGAAGCGGCTAATTCTGTATTGCGTTCACAGCTGGGTATCTATGGTGCGGTGTACTGCCGAGGGTGACGCCAGTGCAGGAGGAACAAACGTCAGGATTCTAACAAAGCCTGGCTGATCGCCATGGCAATTATTTTAGCATTGAGGGGCGAACGATTTCCTCACCTGGAAGGGCGGTAGAAATCGTTATTCGTGTTAAAGTACTGTCGTTGCGTTTCTCAAGTGCTTGCTCCTGACGTGGTGCTTAACTGTTAAGCAATAAAGTTATTTTGAACTTTCGCTTGCGTACTCTTTAAATTGGTTGGCTAGTGAGCACGGTAAACGAAATGAAACATATGCAGTTTACCACCATAGTATGTTTCTACTTTTGCAGTCATGTCTCAAAAGTGGCTGCAACTTATTAATTAATTATAGACTGCGGGTCATCAACACTCTCGTGGATAGGTTTTCAGAGAATAGCAATCGGATCTTTTTTAAACATATTTATTGAGTATAAGCAAAGCCTCTGCATTAGAAGCAAGAGTGAGAGATGATTAAAGATGTTTATTCAACCTTTAAAAAATATGTCGGGTCTTTATCTCGCCACAAGTGCCGTTTACCGACGCTATGATTATGTTGCTACTCAGAACCACTCTGGCGCCAGCGTATATCACACCGTAGTGAACATTACATTAACTGGGAGTGTATGTGCTGTATCCTGTAGTTTTATTTATGCCTGACAGGTTCTTATTTCAACGAAAGAATTAAATTCGATGTTGACGTTCACGACTATTAGCACCGAAAGATGGAGGTGGCGCCGCTGCGGCTGTCTGACATTGTACGCTGTCCGTGGCTGTTACCGCTTTGTTTGTAACTTTATTAACCAGGTATATCGTTCACGATTCATATTTCATTGGTTTGTGGTTGCGTATTGACCTAATTGTTTCGCTTAATTTCTTGTCAAGATGCTTCAACGGCGCGACGACACAGCGTCGCGACTTCTCCGGAACAGTGCTGATGTCATTTTGCCGTGGCAGTCGTAATGACCATGACCAAATCAGTCATCGTCGTGGCCTGAGCGTATCAAAGTGACCAAACGCGTATAATAACATAACAGCCTAATTTACTGGGCAGTGTTTTTCTTCTTTTTTCTGCCTGTCGGAAAGAGGCAGACGGAAAATAACTAACCAATCGCGACGGGTGCTCGAGCAGGCGGTCGACTTATCATTCGATATACATTTCCTTTGTTTTCTTTTTTCAGTTTAGTCGTTTTGAGTTTAAAGAGACATACGAAAAATAAAGTGTACATGTACCATGCGATGCGAAATTCGAAAGCGTGTTTATTTAGTTTACGGTAAAAAACAGCAAATATAATTGTGGTGTGTCACAACAACAAGGAGCGCACGCCTGCTCCCACAACACTCCAAAATGACAAGGGGGACGTGAGGATAGAGCTCACCTTCTGGCCACAAGGTTTATGTCAGGGTTAAACTATTCATACGAGATGGGTCCTCGCAAAGATCGCGCGAACATATCCATTCCAACAGGCCGCTGGTCGTAGGCGGCGAGTTACGAGCATCTTACTGAGCCTTCTCCCCCTTGCTTCCAGCGCTTCCCCCGACGGGCTGCCACTGGTCGTTCGGACAATTGTTGGATCGAACTCGTGGTCAGCTCGTTTCACTTTCGTTTGCTGCTTGAGGTTGGGGAAGCGACCATGACGTAGATGTTGGTAACGCTGATGCTCACAGCGAGGTTTCGAGCAGTGTTGGCAGCCGATAAGCAGTGTTGGAAAAATACATCTAAAGATATGAGTGAAGTACAAAAGTAATTGAGATGTGATGTACTTTAAGTAAAAGTAGTAAACACACTGGGTGCAATGTGTATGAAGTAAATGCGGTCCGATCGAGAAAAAGTAAACCCTCCTTTGACCCCGCATAAAAAAACTACGCATCGCGGAGCAACTCAAACTCACCTGAATGTAACCCTTGCGGTCCGACAAGGTCGCAAGGTTTCAGAACATGACCTTACCTGGATCAAAAGATAAAAAAACGCTGAAATTTTGCAGAAGGAGAGGCTCAACCACAGACAGAGCCGCAGACGGAAGCCGTCTGCTTTTGCGTTTATCACATAGGGCGCGCCAGCACCTATGCGAATTAGCTAAGGTAATCTGAACATCTGCCAGGCTTGGCATGGAGATTCGGAATTTTCTCTATCATTTCTGAAGTTTCACTTACCACCACCTGGCACTGCCACAACGGAAATAAGATTATGCGCTCTAATTTGTGATACTGGTGCGTTTGTCAGGCATAACGTTTCATTCAGCACTGGTATTCCCAACCGAATAAATGCTGCTGTATTATGACCCGAACGCCGCATTTCTATTCTTCCCGTTCGGCAGCACCTTCGACACTTGGTGCTGCAGATTATGGCGAAGTTCGGAATGGACGTGGTAGCTTCCTCTGTTGGCCAGAGTCTATGCTGCCAGCCAAACCGTTTATAACCTAATTAATTTTTTTAAGTTACAATATTTAGGCTCATAATCAGAAGAACCTCCTTTCGTTTGGAGATGAAATTCAGCTGGGCCAATATATTTTCCATTTCTTCTGTACCGTTTTTTTATATTTATGTACTTGGTTCTTTTTCTGTTTCTGGTAGCAATGAAAATTAAAAAGGTAGGGGCCAGAAAGATACCAAATAAGCAACACAACAGCCAGTTTAGTCATTAAGTGGTCTCGAACATACGTTCGAATATATTATTATTAATAATATTAATAAAGAATTCAGTACTTTGGTTTAACGTATTTATAAGTCAAATGATGGAAAATTAAACTGCCTCGTCAAAGAACCAGGTTCACCATTTGCATGAATTCTGGAACACCAGATAGAGAGAGACACGGGAGAGCGCCGAGCAGTAGCTCAGCGGCCAGCCATAATTAACAGCAATAAAAAGACGTTTTGTCGGTAAACAATAAAAACGGAAAAGACCGCGCACATAGCGGAAGCTGTTCTTGCTTCCCAGATAAGTATTTGATGCGTCAGAGGCAGGCACTGAAGGCAACACCGTAGTCCTGCAGTTCTGCCTCTAACGTAACCTCCCAGCAGGGTACAACATAATCAGAAGTCGCTCAGCCATTGGAAAACGCCACCAGCTCATTTCGTCCGCCAGCGGGCAACACCAGCCTCAATGCGTTGCTTGAGAATGTTGAAGGTGATTGACGGTGTGAACCTGTGACTTGGTGATTCCATACAAAAAAATCACCAGATTATTGGGTCAGTGGATCGGCGTGGCCATGGCATACTGGGCAGGCCTCTTCCATCAGCGTCAGAAAGGTGTCACTGCCATTTCTGACGGTCACACCAGTGTGGGGGCGCTCCATCTTGCATGAATACATAAACTTGTCGTTACGTAGCGGAGCCTCAGCTCGGGAAGAAACTCCTCCTTCAACATGCGCAGATAACTGCACCGTCTGAACTCATCGAAAAAAAAGGTAACAACATCCTCCTCAGGTCTCGCACCCAGACGATTGCAGCAGATGCAGAACTGCCATTAATGACTCCATCGGGTACGGGTTGTCGTTGTCAGTACCGGCAGTTCTGAGCATTGACTTTGCGTCGAGGTGAAAGACGGTCTCTTCCGGGAAACAGAGAATCAGAATGGGAGGGTTGGCCGCGATCGCCAGGATCTCTTCGCAGCAAAAATCGAGCAGGCTTTTGTAGTCTTCAGACTTCGGCTCATGGAGAACGTGAACCTTGTGAACATGCGGTGTGTCGGCGAAGAATCGGCACACGGTGTAATCTGAAACTCCAAACCAAACTCGCCGCTCTCTTCGTGGACAGGTGCAGATCACTTCAGGCACCCATGATCCCGTACGCGAACTGCACTTTCTCTGGCGTACTGGCAGTGCGTGCTTCTTGTTTGCACGACGCTTTTGCCACCGCGCCAGAAGCAACTGGACCCGCTTCCAGAATGGTTCTCTTGCAACTGACACACCTGATGCGGTTTTGCTCGACGATATCGGCGGCGAAAAGTCCGCCAGCCTGCGCTTTAAATACCAAACCTCAACGTCTAACGCATTGGCCTGGGTTAATTGCCTCGTCAGGCAATAGCTGCAGCGAAACATGGTAGAGATTAAGTAATCAACGGGAGAACCGGGTGTTCGGGTTTGAAAAGTACGGTAGACGACATCACTGCTAAAATAATTGGCATGGAGAAGAAATGTTATGCCTGAGCAAATGCAAGTATCACAAATTAATTAAACCATTAATCTTTATTTCGTTACGGTGAAAAATCAGTGCGTAGTGAAACAGAAATGATGAAACAATTCGAACGCCATGAAGCGGATGCCCGCTGATAACCCTCAACCCGCATGGGTGAGGTGGGGCCACCTATGCGATGCAACAAAAACAGACGGCCTACGTGTGCGTCTCTCCGTCGAAACCTCCCGTGAAATTTCTCGTTTTTCTTTATCTTTTGATTTAAAGTAAGCTCATGTTCTGAAACTGGCATCTTGCTTGATCCGCTAAGGCTACATTCTCGCGGAGTTTGAGCGTTCTGCGATGCGTAGTTTTTTGCGCGGACGGAAAAAGTAGGGTTTTCTTTTCAGTCAGATCCTAGCCTGCAAGCTGATATTAAAAATTAGTACAAGTGTTTATTCTTTCGCGTGTCTTTAATTCCCCTATACGGTGATTTTTTTAATTGGTATGCATTGCCCAAGGGTAATCAGGGGTGCATGACCTATTTTCCATAACGGCGGCGGGTATTTTATAAATTAGTGACCTGGGTAGTTATTCTCACGGGTAAGCCAAATTCGAAGTCCCTCTTCTGAATTTAGCGCCGCACTACATTAGTTATTACGCAGGGGAACAAGTAACCTACACCTTTCAAAAACGCTGGGCCGCCGCCATGTTGCTGATGCTGATGCGCTGAAGTGCAACTCGCCCTGTATCGTAGAAATTTTCTGCCGCTCTCTGGGACAGTGAAGACCCTCCAGCGCGGGTTTCTCTGCCGATGTTTTTGCGGTTTTGTTCGACGTTTTCTCGCCCCTCTTGAGGGTTTCCGCTGGCTGTTTTTGCGTGCTGCGTACCCTTTCTGTGTTATCTTCATTGACTCAGCCGGTAAGTGCCTGCCATTCAAGCTTTTTGTTTGGCTTGTTCACGAAACAGAGAGTGCGGAAGGACATCGAACAGCCATCGACGCGATTTTGCGAACATTCATTCTTCCCCGAAAAGATAATCCGCGTAGAATCTTCAATCATCTCCAAAAATAGTTGTCCGGGTTGGGGTGAAACGGGTCAGTCTCGTTTGTTCCTTTGACTTGTAATTGCTGTTGGCAGAAAGAGCTCTCCGCAGGCGTGCCCCAAAACGAAGTCATCTTAGATTCGTCAGTCGTCAAAATTTGACTGTCGTCGACTATCAGGTGTTGTTAAGATCTTTCTCTAAATAAATTCTTTCGGATAACGCTGCCATCGTATCGTCGTACAATATATTGTTCGAATGTTAACACCTTCGGTGTATGTCGTGTCACCTCTCCACCAGTGGCGTTATTTGAGCGTGAAAAATGCATACGCCTGGCTCTCTTCTGTTGTAACCGCAACAGCTAAGCACTTTGTCGTTTTGTCATGCAGCGAATCGCGCGGAGCCATCAAAACATAATAAAAACACACACACAAAAACTAGAACTATACATTCCGTCCATTAAATTCTGTCATGCGTACCCAAAAAAAATAGTTTTATAAGTTTTTTATTTAGCACCATTCTTCTTTCAAATGTGGCTAATGCTTTCTCAGTGACCTCGCGAAAATACGTACGCGAAACGCCCCTACAAATACAGCGAGAAAAAGACGAGAATTTAGCCACGTCAACGATATTTGAAACGCCTGCCGAACTGCCGCCTATCGAAATCCTGATCCTCTCGGTTAGAATTCGCCCAGGGACGCGGTGGGAAGTCTAACCTCCGCCCGGTATTCAAACTCCAAAACAGTTTGCCTAAATTCAGTGTTCCCGAAAGGTATAGTCGGTTACAAGTTGAAAGGTAGAGCGGCTCATCCCTAAGCGTGATGGCATAGGTTTTAAATCTCCGCGGTGGAAAGCTGCCAGAAACATCGCCCATTTTGGCTAATGGATGAATATGTCACAGTCGATGCCAACATCTTCGGCCCCAACGTTTTAAGCGACCTCTGTATTCATGGGGGGGGGGGAACCGAGCTTTTAAGCAGCGTTTTAAAATGAACGTAACACAAATTACTCAAAAAGTGGTTAAGTTAAGTTACTGAGTATTGGACGCCAAAAGTAATTGAAGTAGTTAAGTACGCATTCGTAATAGTTATTGAGTAAACTACTATGCAAAAAGTAGCGAGTTGCTTTGATTGCACCGAAGTGCCTGTTTACGCTGACGGGAAAATGAACAACAGTTTTAATATCAAAAACCCGCGAGCCTGAAAAAATGCCACGGTCATTTTGTAGCTGGCATTCACCAAAAATAGTTTAATCGCTCAGAAGCAATTGACTTTAAAGCGGAGAATTATCCCCTTTTCACTCTGAGCGTTTCACGGTAATAAAAGACACCTGGCACTTGCTGAGAGAATAATGACTTTGAATTTCAGAAAAAACTGCACAAGGTCGGGAAAAGCAGTTTCAACATCTTCAATTTGTCCATGACGAAACGCGAGTGCACTCGGCTAAAAAGTCTTTTATAAAAATAAAAAATAAACTTTCCCGGCAAGTTGAGATTATTACGTTGGTTCCTCTTTATTTACGACGTTCGAGTACACTAAAATTTCACTTCTGTCGTTCGTGTTAAAGTGCTTTCCATTTCACCTTCTACCATTTTTACATGATTTTGAATATTCAAGCGTGTACGGAAAATTTTCCCCATTACGTACATCCTTTTTACACCTGCGGCTACCGAAATCATGTTAAGAGGTGGCCCGGTGGGTACATGATTTCAGGTCATCAAACTCGAAACCACCGAATTGCAGACATACGCTCCGGCACTGTTTGAATAAACAGAAATTAAAATGATGCTCTCAATTCATGGTTTATTGAAGGTTCAAGTAAACACAATGGGCGCAACATCAAGCCAAGCCAACGCTCAAGTTTGTTTAACAAGCCAGGTAGGCCATGCGTTGTTACAACTCCTTGGTTGTTTACGTGCAATGACCACGAAAATAGCATCGGTTACTCACACTTCTGTCAAAATGGTGAGACCACATCGGTTTTATTATGATACTGTCCCTCTCATCCTGAAGATGTACTAAAGCGAAGGCTAGATGTGCAGAGACGGTACACACCCGAATACAACATAGGGCCTGTACCGTGACGTGGTTGTCCTGTACTTGCCATGCGTTTTTTATTTTCGATTTAAGTATTCATTTTCAACTCGCTCGCTTTTAGTACTGTTAGATAAGTTCGTGCAGTGCGACCATCTAGCAGTGCTATGAGCTCTGCTCAGCCTTGGCTTTAGTGCATGTTAGAGGGGAGCAGGGCGGGTATTCCGCAGTTTAGGAATAATTCGCGGGTTCTCATTTCCGCGACGGGGATCTCGTACATAAATTCCGATGTGTTTATATTTCTTGGGGTGTTCGCAGAACTATTTTCTATGGTGTAGGTGATTCAAAGTGCTAATTAGATTCTCCTACAAAAACAGGTCGTTCCAGAATATTTACAATGATGCTAAGTCTGTTCACAGCAGGCTCTCGTACTGTGATGGAGGAGAAGGGCATGCGAAAAAATTGGCAAATGGGTAAGTTAATACATGGAAAAAGGTTAAGAACGTTCAAGTGCAATATTGAGACGTTTGGAGTTTAACAATTTGAGATTCATTTGAAAAGACATCTTTAAGTTCAGCCTTCCTGTCCCCTGTTGGGACCGAGCGGTTGTCCGGGCACTTGGGGTACGGCAGGGAGCCGAGCCAGGGCAGGAACTCATCAGTGAAGCCGGACTCGGGAAGGACCAGGGAGCAGGAGGGTTGTCTCGTATAGGTAACTCTTTATATATACATATAGTTACATCATTATGACAGGAGAGCGCTTGAGAGCGCTCGAGAACACAAGTAGCAGCGGCCTGCTGCTGCTTTTATAATGTCACCTTTCCCCACATCCCTAGTAGGGAATCCCTGTTCAGTCCCTTCGCTTGGGGCCAAAACCGACTTTCAGGCACGCCCCTTTCCTCTCCCTCACACACTGCCACACACGTCACACACACCGAGGGCCAGACGTCCTCCGTGGTGTCGCCGGTCAACTCGGCGGCACGGTGCCACGAAGTCGCGGATGGGGCAAAGAGCATAATTACCCGCAGGTGCAGAATCTTGGTTTTCGCGCGCTAAGAAGATAATCCCATCAGGCGCTTTACGCTGGGATTAGGGCGCAAAGCACCCTCCTTTGTCCAGGGCGTCCCAAGACTGTCGATGGCGCCATGCATCGAGACGAGACAGCGGCAGCAAGGAGAGGGGCCGGAAAGTGAAGTGACGCGTCGGCCAACTCGATGATCCTTCGGAGAAAGTCGCGTCGTCTCCGTAAACCAAGGTGCGTTGGCGACTCCGAGGCGCCTCTCGCTTTGTCTCCGGGTGCAGCGGACCTGGGCCACGTGGCGACGATACTCAAGGCGTTCACCGGCGCCGATCGGATTAGCCAGGGAAGGTCGTTTCCAGGGGCCTTTCGCAACAGCTCCTCCGCCGCCAGGAAGAGTGTCTTGAGGGGGAACAGTCCACACTGGTCCCCTGAAAGACGCGGTCTCACGGCTGGGCTGGCAACTGAGGTCCAGGCTGGAGTCCACACTGGGAAGTGGCAGCAACAAAACCCACAACACCGAACCACACTCCGCGCAGGCAAGCGCCCAGCCCCCAATCTCTCCAATCCGCCAGACCAAAACAAACAACAACAAAATGCCTCGCGAAAGTTCCGTACTATTCTGTCAAAGAAGAAACACACGCACAAAGAAACTTATCTCTTCCGACAGGTTGCTCTAGCGAAAGAAACTTTTGCAGACTAATAAAAGCCCTCTAACGCTCAACCTAAAATAAAACGGACTCCCGTGAAAACAAAACCACATTACAAACCGTAACGTAACTCCCATAGGGCATATCCCTATTAAATTCGCGGCGTCCTTCATAACGCAAACTACACCGAGTATAAAATCGCTTTAAATGAACTTTACCGCCAACACAGCTAGCTAAAGCCGAACGCAACGCAAAACTCGGACTCCCGAAAAAGAAAACCTATTCATACCACTGGCTAAGCCGACTTCAGGAAAAGACATTCAAATTAAGCTTTTCCCTTTTCTGGCGGCCTCTGCCTCGTCCGCTTCTCTCAAAAATCTTTCACTGGCGAGAACCTTGCGCTCTAACCTACACCCAATCTGTTCTCGGTGCCCCTCTCACCAGAAAAGCCCTAGTCCCCAGACTCGACAGTCTTCTCGAAGCCACAGTCGGAAAGTTCAGACTTGATTTCCGCACCTGACTTGATCTCTCGCCGTAGCTTAAGCCGTGAGCCGAGCACGGGGTACTTGGTCGAGATCGTGGAGCTGTCGAGCAATGCTCCTGCATTCTGTCGATTATCTTCTCTTCTCGCAGCGGAAGCCCGAGACGAGTGCGACGGCTTGACTCCCGACTTCCTCCCGCTGGGTGACTCCTCGCAGCTCCTGTTCTCGTCCGAGCGGCTCTGCCTCGTCGTTTTCGCATCCAGCGTAGATTTGCTGGTGTCCCCTCTAGGCCTGTTGCTCGCATTTCTGCTCTGGATCGACGGCTCCTTTGGATAGGTGTCCTGGCGTTTGCTTTCTCCCGGTCTCGAAGAGGACTTTCTGGAGTTGCGCGCGCTGAGCCTCCGGTCATGGTCGGAAGCGTTCGGACCAGAACGGAAGACCCAGCGCCGCCTCCTAGAGCGCCGCTGCCTCAGACCTCCTTGCTTGTTCAGCTTAATTCCCTCCGCGCTCCACCTGGATTCCTTGCTTTCGCAGCCGCTGTCTGTCGATAGCTCCTTGGGATGAATATCCGCGTGATTTCTGTGTCCCACCCTCGACGACAGCCTCCTTCTGCGAGACTTGCCTTCGCCAGATTTCGGAAGGTGCCCTTCATTGAAAATGTCCGGACCAGGACGGAGAACGCTGATCTCGGCCTGCCTCCTCCTCCGATGTCTTCTCCGTCTGGACGAACCCCCGATGTCGTCTTGCGATGGAAACGAGGTTTCCGAGGGACTCTGCTCCAGATTTTTCTCACCCAGCCTGGTTTTCCCCGTGCTCCCCTTGGATCCCTTGCTCCTGCAGCCACCGCCGGCTGATGAATCCTTGGGATGGGTCCCTCCGCGTTTCCCCCTTTCCGGCCTGAACGACTTCTGCTTCTGGCTCGACGCGTCGCGCCTCTGTTGATGCTGCTGAGCAGAATCGTTCGGGCCAGGTCGGAGAACGCTGACCCTGCGCTGCTCCCTCTTCTGTTCCTTCTTTCCAGAAGGACGGCTCGAACAAGACGCTTTTTCCGAGCACCCCTGACTTTGGTCTCGCTTGTCCAGCCCCGGCTTGATCTCGGAGTTCCACGGGTGGCGGCCAGGACGACCCACTTCCTGCTCCGCCTCCCTATCCGCTGACCTCTCCACGCTGCTTTCCTTGAGTTGGATGGACTTCTGCGGCGGCGTCACCATGCTGGCCTTGTCCTTGTCTCCCAGGAAGCAGACGTCAGATGCTTGAGAGGCCTCCTCTCTTTCTTTGGCGGGATCGCGATCTACTCCAGCTTCGAGCGCTTCAAGCTTGGAGACGGCGTTGTGCGGAACGGCGTCGGTAGTCCCGTCGGCAGAAAGACGCTGGTCGTCAGTTAAATCGGACTCTTCCTCTTCAACCTTTCCTTTCTGACCCACCGTCTCTGCCGCTACCTGACGCGTTATAGCTCCGCTCGGTGCAACCGCTCTTTCCTCCCTGGACACAAGGTCCTTTTCTCGCGGCTTCGGATCACCCTCGTACGTGAACCAGTGAGGAAATGTCGCTGCTAGGTACTTCGAGTCTGTTACCTCTACTACTACCTTTCGCCTCCGAGACAGAACTTCCTGCCTCAACGCATCAAGCTCAAGCCTTTTCTGAGCTAAATTACGAGCCCGCTCTTTACTCTCTCGCTTTTCAACCTTCGCTCTCTCATCCCGTTCCTGAATTTCAGCCTTTTCTCTTTCATTCTGCTCCCGAATCAGCTCCCAAACCTCCTGAAGCTTCACGTCGGACACTTCCTTTTCGCTAACCTCCTGTCCCCTTCCGCGAACCTCCTCCAGAGCCTCTGTGAACTCCTCAACGCTGACGTCTTCGGCCTGAAGGAGTTCTATAATGTGCAGTTTTCTTTTTGTCTGCCCCAAATCGATCCCTAATTCTGCACACACCTGTACCAACTCGCACAAGCGGAATGCCTCCAGACTCATGACTTAGCTTGAGTTGGCCCCCTTTCTCACAAAAATGCTCGCGTCAGAAAGGTCACACAGTCCTTCTAACCACGACTATCTCCAACCCCCACTGGCAAAACTTAGAGCTAATAGGTCTGGCAGATGGAAAAAGAAAGGGCCGGGCACTCACCCGCACAAGAAGTCATGGTCCGGCGAAGTCGATCCCGCCGCTGCCATCCAGTTGTTGGGACCGAGCGGTTGTCCGGGCACTTGGGGTACGGCAGGGAGCCGAGCCAGGGCAGGAACTCATGTTGTAGCCGGACTCGGGAAGGACCAGGGAGCAGGAGGGGTTGTCTCGTATAGGTAACTCTTTATATATACATATGTTACATCATTTGACAGGAGAGCGCTTGAGAGCGCTCGAGAACCCAGCAGCAGCAGCCTGCTGCTGCTTTTATAAAGTCACCTTTCCCCACATCCCTAGTAGGGAATCCCTCTCGTCCCTTCCTTAGGCAAAACAACTTTCAGGCACGCCCCTTTCCTCTCCCTCACACACAGCCACACACGTCACACACACCGAGGGCCAGACGTCCCTGGTCGGTCTACGGCGCCGTCGAAGTCCGGATGGGGCAAAGAGATAAATACCCGCAGGTGCAGAATCTTGGTTTTCGCGCGCTAAGAAGATAATCCCATCAGCGCTTTACGCTGGGATTAGGGCGCAAAACACTCTCCTTTGTCCAGGGCGTCCCAAGACTGTCGATGGCGCCATGCATCGAGACGAGACAGCGGCAGCAAGGGAGGGGCCGGAAGCAGAGGACGCGTCGGCCAACTCGATGATCCTTCGGAGAAAGTCGCGTCGTCTCCGTAAACCAAGGTGCGTTGGCGACTCCGAGGCGCCTCTCGCTTTGTCTCCGGGTGCAGCGGACCTGGGCCACGTGGCGACGATACTCAAGGCGTTCACCGGCGCCGATCGGATTAGCCAGGGAAGGTCGTTTCCAGGGGCCTTTCGCAACACCGCCCTAGCACGTTTATTTCTTGCGGCGGCGTTGCGGTGGTGCTTCCAAAACATATTCCATGTGCAGAGGTTCCGCTTCAGACGCCACTCGAAGCTATCGCTGTTCGTCTCTTGTTGCATAAAGCCATAACTCTATGTTCAGTGTACTTTCCACCTTCTCCTTCTCTGAAGCGACACGATCTCGACTCCCTTTTAAGTCAGCTTCCAGAGCCCTTTCTTTTACTCGATGATTTTAATGCACATAGTACCCTTTGGGGTAGTGATCATACAGATACACGTTGAAAGATAATCGAATCTATATTATTTTCACACCCGCTATGCATTTTTAATACCGGCCATCCTACATATTTTAGTCCATCATCCTTGTCATCTACATGCATCGATCTTTCTATTGGCAGTGCAAATCTGCTACCTGACTTTTCCTGGACTGTTGAACAGAATCCTCATGGAAGTGACCACTTCCCCATTATCTTAAAATGTAAAGACACTCCTCAGTCTTCACCTACACGCCATCCTCGCTGGAAGTTTGAAAAGGCAGACTGGAGCCTTTTTAAGCAGTCGTCCCTCCTGGCCTATTCTCGCCTCGATCAGCTTTCGATTGATGAGCTCAACCATCTTTTAACATCCCATATTCTCACTGCAGCGTCCCTTTCAATCCCTCGGTCGTCTGGACAGCTTCCTAGACGACCAAAGCCATGGTGGAATGAAGATTGCAAAGAGAGTCGTAAACAGCAACACAAAGCTTGGGGTGTTCTAAGACGCTATCCAACTCGGGATAACCTAATATCTTTCCGAAAAATGAAAGCTCGTGCAAGGTACATTCGTCGCAAAGCGAAACGCGAGAGCTGGCAAAAATATGCATCCTCTATCAATAGCAGTACTTCTCCCAAGGAAGTATGGGACAGGATTCATAAAGTAAATGGCTCATATCATACTTTCACCATTCCACTTCTTCCTAGAAATGGAAAATGCCCCAGTAGTCTTGAAGAGCAGAGCAACATCCTTGGCGAGCATTTTGAATTTATTTCCAGCTCGCAGCACTATTCGCCTGCATTTCTGCAACATAAAAGGAAAGCTGAAAGCACGGTACTGAAAACATCCGGTGGTGAACGCGAAGCTTATAATGCCCCCTTTACCTTACACGAACTGAACATAGTGCTCCAAAATTCTAAGTCATCAGCTCCTGGTCCAGATGGGATTCATTACCACATGCTTCAACATCTCCATCCTTCCACACTTGATATTGTTTTATACCTTTTTAATCGTATTTGGTTTGAGGGCTACTTTCCATTGGAGTGGAGAATGGCAACTGTCATACCCATACTCAAGCCCGGTAAGGAGCCATCCTGTGCAGCTAGCTATAGGCCTATCGCTCTTACTAGCTGCTTTGGAAAGACTCTTGAACGAATGATTAATAGAAGGCTGATGTATTTCCTTGAAATAAATAAACATCTAGATGTGAACCAATGCGGGTATCGTTCGTCTCGGTCCACTCTTGACCATTTAGTACGGCTGGAGACAGTCGTGCGCGAGGCTTTCGTTCATAGACAACATTGCCTATCTGTGTTTTTCGATCTCGAAAGAGCCTACGATACAGCCTGGCGCTTTGGCACACTGAGGGACTTGTATGATCTGAGTATTCGCGGTCGAATGCTTCGCACCATTGAGAGCCACCTCAACAGGCGTACCTTTCGTGTTCAGATAGGAACAACTTTATCTGAAGTGTTTGTCCAGGAAAATGGAGTTCCTCAGGGAGGCGTTCTTAGTGTCACCTTGTTTATTGTCAAAATGAACTCCCTTGCATTGGCTATCCCCCCGTCGGTGCAATATTCACTCTATGTAGACGACCTTCAGATCTCTGTGTCCTCTTGCAATCTGTCACTGTGTGAGCGACGAATTCAGCTAACCATCAATAAGCTATCAACCTGGGCCAATCAAAATGGATTTAAGGTTTCCTCAGATAAAACAGTTTGTGTGTGCTTTTCTCGGAAACGCGGACTATTTCCTGAGCCTGTTCTAGCACTAAACAATGCCACAGTTTCTGTGAAGCCTGAGCACAAGTTTCTAGGTCTTACATTTGACAGCAAACTAACCTTTGGTGCCCATATTAAGAATCTAAGATTAAAAGCTCACAAATCACTTAATATTCTTAAAGTCCTGTCCCACCGATCTTGGGGTTCAGACCGGACGTGCCTTTTGAGGATATATTGCTCGGTAGTGCGATCACGACTGGACTATGGCAGCATTGTTTACGGTTCAGCTAGGCCTTCCATTCTAAAAATGCTCGTCCCTATTCATCATCTTGGATTGCGATTGGCGACGGGTGCCTTTCGCACGTCTCCTGTGCCAAGTCTATATGCAGAAGCCAACGAGCTGTCTCTTGAGAAGAGAAGATTTTCACTGGGCTTTATGTATTCCCTGAGAGTCAGATCCATCCCTGATCACCCTGCGCGAATGGCTGTGGAAGACATGCGCCTGAAAGTGTTTCAAAACAAAGCCACAACTGTGCCCCCTTCTTTGAGATTGCAAAAGTGCCTGTGAGAACATGGGACTCGATTGGAGGCCTCCTGTAGTGCCGTCTACTGTTGCAGGAGCACCTTGGGAGCACCCTGTCATTAAGTGTGATCTCTCACTCACGCGATACAAGAAAGGTGATACTCCCAATGGTGTGTTTCTTCAAGAATTCCTTGCACTTCAAAGTCAGTATGGTGAATATGTAAGCTTCTACACAGATGGTACAAAGACGGAATCTGCTGTTGGGTGTTCCATGATTGGCCCGACAGTTCAACCTGTTAGTCGAATCAACTCCTCTGCTTCTATTTTCACAGCAGAGCTCTATGGTCTGCTTCTAACCATAAGCTACATACTTGATATTAAGCTGTCTTGCTCCATCGTATACACCGACTCCTCTAGTCGCACTGCATGCACTCGTCTTCACTCACACCCCTCAAGCACTTCCTGCTTCTTGATCTGCGAAATAAGGTTGTTGCTTCCTCAAGACAGGGAAACGAAATTATATTTTGCTGGATTCCCAGCCACGTGGGCATTCCGGGCAATGAGGCAGCAGATCGCGCAGCAAGTACTTGCTTGAAGCGAACAGTTGATCTCCACAACATTCCTTATGCAGACTACAAAGACCTTCTCAGGCGTCACGTAAAGTCCAAATGGCAGGCTGAATGGGATCAAGAAATCAGCAACAAGTTGCACATGATCAAACCTCGTTTGAGCGAATGGCAGAGTGCACGCCACCAAGAACGCTTTTTTGAGGTTGTCCTTTGCCGGCTCAGGATTGGTCACACTCATCTGACTCATGGCTACCATCCTTCGTGGGGAAGATGTCCCCACTTGTGAGCAGTGTGACAATGCCTTAAGCATTCTACATATTCTAATTGAATGTCCTGCTTATCATAAAGAACGTCTTTTGTATTTTTCGCAACTGTATCAAGAACAAGTCCCACTACACCCAGCTCTGCTCTTAAAGGGCCCCTGAAGACAAAAAAAAAGTTTTTTTTAAAACAGTCTGGTTGGGACACGCGTGTCAAAAAATAAATTTTACGCTAAAAAAAATTTTTTTAGAGCAATATTCATGGCGGGAGATTTATTTGAAATTTTGCGCGGAAATTCCAGGTCATTCAGCTCGGCTTCTCATTGGTAACGATGGTCATTCAAATCAGCTTCTCATTGGCCAATAGAATGAGTGACAGCTTTGATGTTGGTTATAAAATCTTCGTGATCTCTTGAAATCGCCTTTTGAATTACATATTTTTAGGTTTAAGAAACAATCCACCGAATGAACGTCGTAATTGTTTACAAACGTTTTACAAAATCGTTACTTCCGTTCGGATAAAACAACAAACGCAACAAACAAAAGCTTCGCCATTTTGTTTTTCTGTCATGGTCGCCGTCTTGCAACGCGAATCGCGTCCTCGGGTGGTTTTATAGTTTTATCGCGTTTATATGTGAAGACCTACTGAAGAGGGCTTGTTGCTTGTGTTAGTTAGTCATGGCCGATACACATGACGGACTGATCCGCGGACGGTGACGACATGTCTGTGGTTCGTCTGTCTCCCAAGCGCATCCACACGAGGGAGACGACGAGCAGACGAAAGCGAGGACGGACCGAACCTGGTCGCCACCCCACAGTGCCGCGAAACTCCAGCATCGCACCGTGGCACCGTTGTCCAAGAGAGAAATCGACGTTCGCTACCGCGATAATGAATCGTACGCCGCTGTTACGTACAGATCGAGACAAAACACCGTGATAGGCTTCGCGCGAAGCGCCACTAGCTTTACTAACCCAAAGCATGAGAGTGACACAGGCATGGTCCTGCTCGAGAAGGGTTCCGCGTAGAAGCGACGAAGTTCTGGGCTCGCGAAGGGGCGTTTGGAGATGCCTTCACGCACTCCGCGCTCGTGCACAACACTCAAGTTCACCACAGCCACAAGAGAGGTCTTGCTCGGTGAAATCCTGATTGGACGTGCAAGAATCATCGCGGCGTGCTAGACGAGTTTTGACGGGAGCTTCTTGACGCGGACCCGGAGGAGTACAGGAACCTGCGTCGCGTCAGCCAGACAAAGTTTCTGCAGTTCCTTTCACACGTGGAACGAAGAAACGCCCGACAAAATAAACCAGCGAACGCACAAAACACAACGATGCGCCACTTTTGTTTTCATCGCCCAGAAACAAAAACAGATGTACCGTTGCCAGACTAAACGCATTTCAAGTCAATCTCCCGCCAAAAATCCGCGAGTGAAAAAGGCGCTTGACTTTATCAGTCTGCGCGTCCGCAGACAAGGCGCGGATTGCAGGAATCGGTGACGTGCCGGTCACTTGGTACACGGTCTGCGGAAGAAAATCGCGATTCAGTCCGTCGTGTGAATCGGCTGTACGACGCGGTACGACGTGTGCCCGGCAGACACAGGAAGTAGCAATGGCTCTCGTACGGGGCGCAGCCAAGCCAGCCAAGCAGCCAAGCCGATCCACTACGAAGAGGCGGAGAGTACCTCTCCTCCACGCGCCCGAAATGCCGAGAGAGAGAAAAAGTGGAAAGGAGGTGACTACCGACTAAATTGCGTCTAACGCAATCAATATTGCTCTAAAAAAATTTTTTTTCGCGTAAAATTCATTTTTTGACACGCGTGTCCCAACCAGACTGTTTTAAAAAAAACTTTTTTTGTCTTCAGGGGCCCTTTAAGTGATGACTCTCTTGTGACACACACTAATGTTTTCAAATTTTTAGATAGTATCGGCCTTCTACACCGATTGTAGCTTTTTAACCTACAGGTCATGCCCATCACTATTTTACCATTTGGTACCCCATTACCATACTTTATCTAATCACTGGCTACTAAAGCCTCTTTCTTCTGTCTAAACCTTTTCCAGCAATAGTCTTGTTTTTGGCGCTCTATGGCCTTAGTAGCTTTTGCGCCACAAACACCAAATCAATCAATCTATCAATCAATCAGTCCAAGGCGGAGAGAAATTACTCCACGACAGAGAAAGAATGCCTTGCGGTCGTCTGGGCAATCACGAAGTTTCGTCCGTACTTATACGGGAGCCCGTTCCGCGTAGTCACGGACCACCACTCGCTCTGCTGGCTTGCGAACCCCAAGGACCCGTCAGGACGGCTCGCTCGATGGAGTCTAAGACTACAAGAGTTCAACATGACTGTGGTCTACAAGTCAGGCCGCAAGCACAGCGACGCCGACTGCCTATCCAGAGCTCCTGTCGAAACACCTTCCGGCAGCAGCGACGACGATGACGACGAGTGTTTCCTGGGCGCAGTGAACACCGACGACATGGCCCGACGTCAACAAGACGATTCTGAGCTGCACGCACTAATAGAGCACCTGGAAGGGCGCGGGAGTGCCATGCCACGTGTTTTTTCACGAGCCCTGCCGACCTTCGCCATTCGACAAGGTGTACTCTACAAAGAGAACTTCGGGAACAACAACTCGCCGTGGCTGCTGGTAATCCCGACCTACCTTGGGGAGGAGATCTTTCAAGCCTGCCACGACGACCCGACGTCCGGACACCTTGGTTACAGCCGGACACTGGCCCGTATTCGTGAAAAGTATTACTGGCCCAAGCTCCCCAAAACCGTCCACCTATACACACGATCATGCCATGAATGCCAGCGACGCAAGAAACCTCCGACGAGGCCGGCCGGACTCTTGCAGCTAATTCCTCCGCCAACAGCACCCTTTCAGCAGATCGGAATGGATCTACTTGGCCCTTTTCTGCCGTCGACGTCGGGAAATCGCTAGATCATCGTCGCCACAGATTATCTCACGCGGTACGCCGAAACCAAAGCCCTTCCTTCCGGAACTGCTGTGGAAGTTGCCAAGTTTTTCATTGAATCCATCGTCCTCCGGCACGGCGCTCCCGAAGTCCTGATCTCAGACCGTGGATCCTCGTTCATGGCCCAGCTGACACAAGAAGTCCTTCGTCTGAGCCACACCAGCCATCGTCGCACCACGGCGTACCACCCGCATACCAACGGTCTGACGGAAAGACTCAACAAGACCATCGCCGTCATGATTTCCATGTACGTCGACGTGGAGCACAATACATGGGACGAGGTGTTGCCGTACGTCACCTTTGCCTACAACACGGCCGTGCAAGAGACCACCGGGGTTACACCCTTTCAACTGGTTCATGGTCGCAAAGTGACGACAATGCTGGACGCGATGTCAACCCACGAACCGGCTGTCGACGGAAGCGATGACGCCCAGTGGTTGCCCACGGGCAGAAGTCCGTCAGCTCGCCAGACTCCGGATTCAAGCTCAACAACGTATCGACACTTGCCGCTACAACCTTCGTCGTCGGGACGTCCACTTCCAGCCCGGAGACAGGGTGTGGGTGTGGACACCGATCCGCCGCCGTGGTCTGAGCGAGAAACTCCTGAAGCGCTACTTTGGACCTTACAAAGTGCTTCGTCGACTCGGGGATCTAAACTACGAGGTGATGCCCGACGGAACAAGAACATCATCACGCCGCCCACCACGATCTGAAGTCGTCCACGTTGTGCGCCTGAAGCCGTACTACGCGCGACAGGACTGTGGACCTTATGTGTTCCAAATGACTCTTTAAGATTACCGCCCTTTTTATTTGCTTTGTTTTGCTTTGTGTTGCATCGGGGCGATGCACTTTTTAAAGGGGGAGTAATGCCGCGAGCGCAGCTGACCACGCAGGCAGCGCGCTCGTGGCCTAACGGTTATCGCGCGTGCCTTCCACACGGAAAGCTAGGGTTCGATTCCTGGCCGCGGGGACGTATTTTTTGTTGACTCTGACGTAAAGTTCTGGTAAATTCGTGAACCGTGTTGCTTGTTCGAGGTCAGAATGTTCTACACGCAGAACCTTCTACGCCGAATCTTCCAGAACCGCACGCGTGTACATAAGGGGCTCCGCGTGGCGAGCCGGAGTCAGTTTTTCGCCCCAGCGTTCGACTCTGCTGTCTCGCCGGCATCGACGACGCTCGCGACGCTTTGTTATTATTTTCTATTCCCTTTTTGTTTTGGCACAAGTTCGCCACATTAAACGTTTATTCCTTTCTGTTTATTTATTGTTATTTTGGTCACCACCCATGACAATATAGCGGAAAATTTCCCCGCTAAATTTAGCGGTAAATTTTCTCCGCTAAATCTAGCAGAAATGTTTTCCCGCTAAATTTAGCGGAAAATTTCCTCCGCTAAATCTAGCGGAAAATTTCCCCCTAAATTTAGCGGGAAATTTTCCCCGCTAAATCTAGCGGAAAATTTTCCCGCTAAATTTAGCGGAACATTTTTCCCGCTAAATATGGCGGAAGATTTCCCCGCTAAATTTAGCGGCATATTTTCCCCGCTAATTCTCGCGGAAAATATTTCCTGCTAAATTTAGCGGAAAATTTTCCCCGCTAAATGTAGCGGGGAAACTTTCCCCATCCTCGAGGTCCCGTGACCCCTAGGCCACGTGACCTCCCGCCCCCCCCCCGTGCTTTCCCCTCCTCCTCAAGAGCTGCGCTCTAATTCGGCGTTACAGGGAGTTGTAAACGGCTTTCATTTTAGAGCGCAGCTCTTAGGCGCCCGTTTCCGGCTTGAGGCGGCGTCGCCGTCGGCGTAACCGCGCGGTGCATCATGGGTAAATTTTCCCGAAGGAACCCGAGGTCCTCCCGAAGGGACCCGAGGTCCTCCCGAGGTCCTCCCGAAGGAACCCGAGGTCCTCCCGAGGTCCTCCCGAAGCCGAGGTCCTCCGAGGTCCTCCCGAAGGAAGCCGAGGTCCTTCCGAGGTCCTCCCGAAGGAACCCGAGGTCCTCCCGAGGTCCTCCCGAAGGAACCCGAGGTCCTCCGAGGTCCTCCCGGGAGGACCTCGGGGAGGGGAGGTCACGTGACCCCCCCCCCGCGGTCGGCGTAACCGCGCGGTGCATTATGGGACGCGTGACGTCACTGATGACGTCATCAGTGACGTCACTGATGACGTCATCGGCATCCGCATCGTCATCGTCATCATCACTGATGACGATGACGATGCGTCACTGATGACGTCATCGGCTTCCGCATCGTCATCGTCATCATCTTCTGATGATGTCATCAGTGACGTCACTGATGACGTCATCGACATCTGCATCGTCATCGTCACTGATGACGTCATCAGTGACGCCACTGATGACGTCATCGTCACGTGACCCCCAGGGCACGTGACTCCCCCCTCCGAGGTCACGTGACCTCCCCCCCCGAGGCCACGTGACCCCCCCCCCGGTACCCTTCCCTCCTCCTCCTCAAGAGCTGCGCTCTAATCCGGCGTTACAGGGAGTTGCAAACGGCTTTCACTTTTTTTACGTCTTTTTTAGGATGAGCATGGTCTTGGACTTGATGACGATCTTGTGCAGAAAGTTGCGGTGGCTCGACAGTTTACGAGGGTTGGCCGTTTCAGGGGTTTCAGGTTTCAGGGTTTCAGGGGTTCCGCTTGTCTCTCCGGTTGGGGACTCTTCCGTGGTCTCCCTTCCGTGCCTTTCTCGGTAGCGCAAGGGCTTGGAGGGCGCTGCTGCTCGAGATGCACGTAGATGTATTCCAATGCCTCCGGGTCGTATCCCGTTCTTAGAGCCGTTCTAGAAGATTCCATGTCCTTCCCTGTTAATCAGAACGTCCGTGGTGGGTCTAGGCCTGACGCGAGGTCCAGCAGACCCGCCGGATGGCCGTCGCTGCCGGCAGGTGCCGTACTCATGCTAGGCCTGTTTTGCTTAGCTCGACCGCGAAATGGTGAAAATTTCAGAGTCCCGCAGCACGAAACGTCTGGCACTCACCGGGATACAAATGATATCCTGCGATTTCCTGCACTTTAAACTGCCATTAAAACACTATTCACGGCGACGCAGGCCTGTTGTTCGCACAAAGGCTCGAAAAGGTGCGGAGCACACGTGAGGTGCGACCGATTGCTTCGTTTGCTCGCAGCACCCTCTGCGAGTCCGAAACCGATCGACATTGCCAATGCCGCCACGTCGAGGAGCGGACGACGCGGTATTTCCTCGACAGCGGAGGCACTTGTAGCGGCCGTATTATACCCGTGGCCGCTAAGGACCTCAGCCAGCTTCTGCCGTGCAACCTATACGCTCTCTCCTTCGCCCGTATTTTGAAGACGCCCATGTTTTCCATATGGCGGTCCAAACCGAGACGTAAAATTTTGCTCCATGTAAGTTCGCCGGAACACGTATTTTTTACATGTTCCGTTACACGATTCCAGAATACGTGTCGGGTTGGACCGCACCTTCCCATTAGTGTAATATTCTGGTAGTGCTGGTATTTGTTCTGTGTGAATCCATATCAGTAGTTTATTTTGGTTCGACATTTGACAAGGGGTTACCCTTTAATATTATCGCTACTATATGACTCAACGCAATATCTTGTCTTTTATGTATGAGTTAAATATAAGTGTTTATACCTGTGAGTTATATTACTGCGATATATTGTTGGACTGAACGAAATTTATTCTAGCAATCAAACTGTGGGTACTGAATCTCCTAAATCCACCCGTTATTTCGCTTTTCGTAAAAATATGTCTGAATCGTACACGCCACAGAGCAATTCGTGTTCAGAAACATTCGAAGTGCAGCCCCTAATTATTCAAGTAACAATTATTAAAGAAAACATAAGATACAGTCAAGGTAATCCTAGGTTTACGCAACGGTAATAATTATTATTTATTTGTCCTACACTTACCTTTATATCCTCAGTCACGTTGGCGTAGGCGTAGCACAGGTGAATTACGATGCAGGACTTCGCCACCCACTAGAAAAAATAAGAGAACATTCCAGCTTGCACAGAACGATGTCATTTATATAGTCATGTGTTTTAGTATGGACGCTGCCGTTGTTCCGAAAAATCGTCCATAGTGTGAGTCGTCCATAGTAACAAACCATGGTTAAAACACATACTTAACAATCGCACCCTACCAAAAAAAAAAACACTGCAACATTCTACTATCTGGATTATGGAAATGCAAATCTAACTGCAACTTTTCTGGAAACCTGAAATCGAGATAGCAGACAAAATAATACTTTTGTAAACCTGAAATCCAGATAGAGCCTAGATAAAACTTCAGTTCTATATTCCAGATTGCGAAATGTTATACTAGGTTTTTCGGTAAGTTGGCAACAAGAAATGCATGTTTTCTTTATCTAAAAAAAAAAAGGCTCGAAGTCAACCAAAGCACTTTTTATGAGGTGTGAATGCGAGAGCATGCAAGCGGCTCCTCCGCTCCGTTATTTAGTCCGCTGCGTACTTTTCGTTGCCTGTGAGCGTGCGCGCTCTCCTGGGCGCGGTGACCTTGGACGCTCCGTGTTAACGGCACGCTGACGGACACGCAGCGCCAAGGGGTGAGCGGTCGTTGAAACTGACGTGCAGCGGCCAATGGGAGCCTCGTCGACGCGCGCCAGCCAATGGGACCGAAGCGGGGACACCAGGTGCCGTTGTCAGTATTTTCGTGTTGTTTCATAGCTGGGAGCTGGCTACAGTTGGAGAAAGGATTTAAATGTCCGTTTAAAGTCGATGACGTCTGCTCGCTCCATGGGACAGTTAATGCGTTCGCATCAAAAGGACCAGACTGAAATTTTCGACCATATTTTTGTACCCAGAAAGCGTAACACGACCGCTACTTGAAGTGCGCGTTCTCCATGTCCATTCTGCTCAAGTGAAGCGATAGATGTTTTCAAGTCGCGGAGAGCTGTACATTAAGTCAATTGGGTTATTTTTGCGCCCAGCTGTCGCAGTGCTTACCGAGGTGCTGTGGCCGGAAGATCATGAGTCACATCTTCATCTTAAATTGCCTTGGTTTTGGTGAGAATTCCTACGTTCCGCCAGCCGTACACAATGGTCTCAGGAGTCAGTGTCCCACGCCCTTTTCACCTTTAGAAGGTACGACGTCAAATCATCAGTCTGTGGTTTGTTGTCTTCCGCGCAAGCAATGTAGTGCCTTACAACTTCACTTTTGTAGTAGGCTTTAACCGCTCAAAGAACCTCTTCGTTTAAGGGCTGGATTTTGGCGGTCATGTTGAGCAGAGGGAACATTAATGTAAGGTTTTCGAACTTCAACGAAACAAAATGGCATGATGCGTTATCAAACAACAAAATGGCCTTCAGCTTCCCAGTTTTTAAGAAACTGTTAAATCCTGCAAGAAAGCTTTCAAGCATCTTGACTGTCATTCATTCTTTCTTGATGCAATCGTAGGAGCAGTAAATGTTCGCGTTAAACGTGTTTCAAAAACATCATGGTTGCCTTCGCAACAGCGATCGGCTTCCACTTATGAGTGCCGTTTGCGTTGCACATGAATTCCACCGTGATTCTTTGTCTGCTACATTTCGCTCCAGAAGAGGTCCAGAGGCAAGCATTAAAGTAGGGCCAAACTTGAAGAAAAAAGTCTCATCTAAGTTGTAAATGTCCTCTGGAAAAATGCTTAACGAGGACTTCTGCAAGATGTTTTCGAGCAACGGCAACATCAGCTGTATCTAAGCACCCACTCTTGCTTTATGAATACGGAGGCTTGAAACTCTCTTGCCTTAAACCTGCAAAGTCATCCCCTCGAGTAGTTCAAATCTTGAATGCCCGCATGAAGTGAAAAAGATTATGAATATTAAAATAGCCATTAGAAGAGCACCGGTGTTTTACTTTTGATGCTGAATTGCACAAGAACGTTTACAGCCAATGTTTTCAAAACAAAAAGGTTTAGAGGACCAGCTAAGATTTCAAGTAAAAGCCTTATAACTCATTGCTTAAAAAGATAGTTAGATAGATGGATGACTGCGAGCGGCTGTAACTACTAGCTCAGAAGCCGAAAGTATGATTTCCCTCTCCACCAATTTCCTTCCCGACTGTCTTTTTGTTATTTTTTGGTAGGTTATTCATACATCCTTCAATTATCCCTAGATAATTTCTGCCTGCCTTATAATCTTCTTGTTATTACAATGCTCCTTTCATCTATCCCTCCATTCTCATGTGCAAACGCCAGCGTTCCGGCCAAATCCGTCGCCCTGTCCCGGGGGGGGGAGGGGTAAGCTTCTTGCACTTTAATACCACGTGGATTATTTCCTCGTGTTCCACTTGGCATACGTACCCTGCCTATCTATTTCTTCGTACTTTACCCGAATGTCCTAGTTCTGAATACTGCCGTTTTAGCCTAAAACAACAACGAACTACCCCATGAATTATATCATACGAACGTTATTTTATATATTTTTTTATTTTTGTCCTTTTTACATAGATAAAGCCGACTTTTTCTGCCTTCCTTCCTACCACAGTCTCCTCTCGGCCTCCTTCACTTCCTTTTCTACCTAGGCAGTGTGCTCTGCCTCAGCACTTTACTTTTGGTAATAAATTTCAGATTTTGGTTGGGGTTAGTTCATTTAGTGTTGAGATTCTTTATATTTAAATGCTTATGTGCCTTTCTCGCCCATCCCGTATCCTCCTTTGTGTCTAATGTTTCTTCGAATTTCAATTTATTGATCGCCTCTTTAACCTCTAAAGATGTCTCCCTGCACTGCTTCACTTGGTGTGTTCCTATGTGACCCAAGTGCTAGTTTGCTCACGCTCCTCTATCTGGTCTATGAACTCTACTAGATTTTATATTTCATGCATACTACCTCGTTGCAAAAAGACAAACCCGGCACCATGACTCCTTCCCTTACTCCCTAACTACTTCATATCGATTGGAATTCCATAAAGCCCAATGCTTCATTATCGTCGAGTTCATTTTTCTTTTCCTTGGCATATTCTCTTCCTGTTCCTCTATATATTGTTTTCCCTCATTCAGCCATACAACTATTCTATTATAGTGTCTTGTATTACAAGTGGGTTCCACTTTCATCGTTAAAGATCATTATTTCTGACTTTTTGGAATTAAATTTCAAGTCCAGAGAGTCTCCTTCTTCTCCACCTAATTTAATTAGCTTTTGTAATCCAACCCGGCTACCGGCTAGAAGTGAAATGTCTTCTGCGTAGAGCAATCCTGGTATAACTCGGCTTACTTTTTCCCCTCTCTTCATATACCACACATGAGCACCTTAATTGCGCTCTTCTAGTTTTTTTCTATTCTGCTCAGGTATATCGTAAAAAGCTAGGGCGACAGCGAACAACCCCACCTATGCCCATTTCTATTGCTGCAGCTTCCGTCATTTCTGTTTCCTATGTTATAACCGCTTTTTTATTTGTGTATATCTGTCGTAAATGTCTAACCGAATTTGTATCTAAATCCTACTGGGTCAGATGGGCCCATACGTTTTCCTGCCTCACCTTGCCATACGCTCCCTCAATGTCTGGAAATGCTATCCATAAGGATATTTCACTCGTTATGGTCTTTATCCGCGTCCGCCTCTCGTCTGATATCGCCTAATCCATGTGACCAGAGAGGTATCCAGACATGCTTCTTATGCAAATGACAGGCTTATGATAGAAAGGGTCCTTCGTTGTGAACCACTTCAAGAACACAAATTTTCCCTTCTCGTCATAGCGTTATATAGGATAAATTAACTTTGTGGGTTGAACTTCTCTTACGTTCCCCAAGCAGTGATGAGGTTCACAGTGAGGTGGCCTATAGCTGCTTTAAGATACATTCTCCTTTGTTCCCGGCTGCTGGTCATTCTCAAGCACCTAGACTACAACCAGTAAGGGCCCATTTTACGTGAAATACAAAGAAAGAATATTTTGGTTTACAGTCTTTTTGGAAGATTGGCAACAAAAATTGGGCGCACATCGTGATCTCTAGAATTCACGGATATCCTGGGGGCGCTTTTAAAGTAAGAAAGAGTGGAAAGAAATAACTTTAATTGAACAATGAGGTAACTCGTTTTCTTTCGAGGCGAGAGGAGCCCTCAATTCAGGGCTCCTGTAGCTTTTGCTGCGCTTCGGGCCCGTGAGACCAGCTAGTGCCGGTCATGCGGGTCCTAGCTGGATCCTAAGGCATGGCCAAGGGACTTAGTACAGTGTAGCGTTTGCGCTGCACATGGGGTATGTGTTAGGGGTGCAGACTGTAGGGTATATGACATATCAAAGATTAAGGTAGGGGGAGATAACTGTCTTCAACAGGTGCCATCCTACAGCGTCCTCCGTCGTTGGGGTTTTGTGCGGCGGGGGGAAAGTGCGGAAACTTTTGTGTGGCGGGGGAATGTGTGGCGACTGAAGCGCAAATGTCGAGGTATAGCATTGTAGGTTAGAGGGATCGGGACAGGGATCAGAAATTCCTGTTCCGATCGCACATTTGAACGAGCCCTTCGGATAGGCAAATTATTCGCTAGCCCTAAATGGGTATTGTCTGGAAGGTTGGTTACCTTAAACTTATTTAAGACGTCCCGAAACTCGTAAACCTATTTATAACATGCAGGAAACCCGTCATGTTGTATTACACCTGAGACTGCGGTGGATGAAATTGAAGAACTTTCAGTAGAAGGAACAGACACAGAGAACGTCTGCTCTCTGTGTCTGTTCCTTCTACTGAAAGCTCTTCCAATTTCATCCACCGCAGTCTCAGGTGTAATACAACATGATTAGCTACCACCAGCTCGCCTGCACTCTCACCGTCTTTTCAGGAAACCCGTAGAAAAAATGTGCTCGCAGGGGTGTTTGCAAATGGGCAGGAAAACAGACACAAAATATTCTTCTCAACTTTCTTAGAAGTTTATTACAACCTATTTTGTAAACAAGTACAAACGTGCAAGTGGTCTGTGAAATGTGAAGAGGCACTCTAAGCTTTTATACAACTGAGAAGATTGCAAAGCAAACAAGAACTGAGGTAATCATAGACTATTGGGGAGGAGATCGAACGGTGGCGCTGGCTAGTGGCTGCCGTCGGAACTATTCTGCGGGAATAACAATTTCGCCGCTAGTATTCATTCAGCCGTGAAGAACGAGGACTTGAGGATTGTGAAAGGTGTGTGGATAATATTTCTCTGCTGGAAAAGCACCTGCGTAGGGGTAGCATAGTCCCTGCTTGTCTCACCTTGCTTTAAATGTCGCCGCATTCTTGTTGGAAGCAAAAACCAACCCACGTGTAGGCGCTCGCAATCGGCCGCGGTGGTCCGGCTGCGCGCGTCAGGTCGTGCGTGATTGACGCGGTGTGGCGATATTTGTGCGCTTCCCAGGTCGGAGAAACCGTATTCACAAAACACACACATTGCTTTTCAGTGTCCCTGTCCCTTGCAGCGATCATCAGCCACATCGGCGAGAGAAAGACGTGCCTCGTTGAAGGCGAGGACGTGCTGAAATGTGATCATGTAATCGAGCGCAGCGTCGCCCTGGAGAAACTTTCACCAAAACATCACCCAAAATAGTCATTACATTGCGTTTTTCTTGAAATTCCAAAATACAGAATACACTGGTGAACATTATAATGTAGCATGTGGCTAATTAGACTGCATATTGCCATTGGCATTAAACGTTACAAGTTGTCATTTTCAGTTTAATTTAGCGGTTATTCAAAGGTGCACGGTTCACGATGAAATATCAATGTGTTCTGCACGACGAGGACTTGGTCATACACACATTTCCATCCCTCAATCGAAATTAAAGGAATCGCAAAATGATTAACGCAATTGCGTAAATATCACAATATCGAACTGATACTGCTACCTAATATGTTCCAGTGTAAAAGCTAGCCTGGAATAAAATAGTGATCAAGTGATAGCAGTACCCTCTCGGTGGCTTCCGAAGCCTCACGACCCGGTCGTGTGATCTCTTCGGAAGATTCTCCGACGGAACGGCGTTACGTATCAAGGACCTCCTCTTGTGCACTGTTATGAAATAGGGTGGATATATTTTGCCGGCAGCCGGCACAACCACTCGAGAAAAAAGATTGCCGGTAGTTTCGGATGCCAGTGGTTATTCTAAAAAGAAATAAATAAAAATCGCCAAATGTTTTATGAAGAAAAAAACATGTTCGCCTATTCTGATCTAAACCTGGGACCCACGGCACGTGAAACGGACACCTTTCCACTCAGCTACTCACACAACTAAGAGTTCCCGTTTTGACTATTCCTCTTACACGAAACCTAATAGGAACAACTACCGGCAATTTATATTTTTTTTTGCTCAGTTCGTTGTGCCGGTGTCCGGCAGAATATTTACTACCTATAAAATACAATGTACGGTTTGAACAGATGTCGATGCAAGCGTGATTTACGCGCGTACATTACTCGTCCATTAGTGTAGTTTGCTTGGAAGGCATCGCCTGAAAAGTGACGACCACACACCACGTCGTGCGCAGTCAACTTCTACCCTACTCTTACTTATCCACTGCGATTTGAGTTTTTTCATCAGGAAAGCGATAAAAACTGATTCCAAGCTCTAAAGCATGCGCTGAGCACTGCGGTACGCAACAAGAGCGTACTATATTCTGACAAACCTGCAGGGAACGTGGCAATAATACGGCAGCCTACGGCAGCACACTGGAACGCCGGAGTTGTTTTCCACGCAGGCGGTATTTGTTTTGGTGAACGCAGCGCCCCCTATAGTTCGATCTCCTTGCCAATAATGGTAGACTTTCAGCGAAATTATTATTCCGGCTGTCTGGAAGAGTACGCGTAGAAGAACGGTCAATCGTCGCCACCAAGTAGGTTGCAGTGCACTTACCATAATAATAGCAGACTTGAAAGATGTAATCCGATATATGTCGACACGGTCAAAGCAGGACAACCACACAAACACAAAAACGAGAAGGAAGGCTCCTTGAAGTTTCAACACGATGCGGTGGACAAGCTGTCATTTGCCGAACCCAACCAAACCGCCACAATTCCTGACTTCATTGAAGAATCGCTTGTTGCCGATATACGCGTAGGACTTTTCGGAACACTGATAGCTCTGGTGCACATCCAATACGTTGTCGAGACATCCAAATAAGACCGCGAGGTAAGGCGACAGGTCGAAGTAGGTTGGACGAACGAAGTTAAAACTGAACGGGCGACAAGCAGACAAAGAAAAAGCGGCTACCAGCGGGCTCGCGACCGGATCTACTGTAAAACCCTTTAATTTCGCGGCCCCTATTTTTCGCGAATCGGTCACAAAGCGACAGAATCGCGGCCACTAAATTTAGCGAATTCCAGATGCCTGCATTGAAATTCTTAAAGATCGAAATTTTTCGCGTGCCCTTAAATTTCGTGAATTTTTCAATTCGCGAAATTCGCGAAAATTAAGGGCTCGCGAACATTAAGGGTTTTACAGTATCTCGGAGACGATGCTTATCAGCGTGTAGCTCGCGCGTGCTGGTGCCCTCCTCTCCCTTCATGTCAAATGACAGGTGACCAGAGAGGAGGGACGGGGCGCGGTCAAGGAGGTCAAAGCGCAGCGCAGGCAATGGCGCCTGCCACTCGGGTTGCGCCCGAGCGAAGAAAGCATTCAGCGCGAGCTCGTAGTTTGACTGCTGCAATGGCGGGCGTGTCTCGCAATGCTCGATGTTCTTGCAGCCACGTGTTTGGGCGCTACCTTCACTGCGTCTTGAATTGAGGTGAAACGGAGTCTAGAAGTATATTTTTTCATGCTGGTCGCGTCTTTTGCGAGAGAGATTCAAGCTGAATAACTAAATTGAGCCAACAAATCCGCTGAAGTTTTAAAGTTCTGTCAAAAATATTGGCTCGCCAACGTCGCGCGTTTACGTAAAGAAAAAGAAAAAGTTTGCTCATTGTAGTTGCAGTTAAAGCGAACATCAGCGCAATCAAAATATAAATATAAATACTTGCAATACGCGGACGATTTGAAATCGATGTGCCGGCGCTCCCGGCCTTCCGGAAACATAGGCTGCCACGGCTGAAACAGGCGTGCCCATACCGCCGATCTGTACATTCAGTATCAAACGGGCTCCGGAGAGCTGTTTGATTCAACCGGTACAGTTTGACGGTCACCGGTCACCCGCTTGTGCAACATGTTCACCAGTTTGAGCAAACGTGCGTCAACTTTGCCCAAACGAGTGACCAATTGCCCTGTCGAGTGACCCGTTTGCCAAAGGAGTGACCTGTTTGCTTAAATAGGTGACCGTTATGGCTCATCGAGGGGACCGCTTTGAGCCATACGAGCGACCCCTTTGACAAACTGGTGACCGGTATGGCTAAACTGTTACCGGTATGAACCCGTTTACTTTCATATAGGTGCCAAACGTTTTTTTTTCAGTAGGGCTATCCCAAACTGTGGGCATGTTAAATCGTCATCGTTATATTCTACCAACAAGCGTTAAATTATTGAGATTTAATTCTCTATTTTGTTCTCACTTAAATTATTGCCATTTAGTTTGGGGCAAAACAACTTTAACAAATCTAAAAGAAGTTACATGTATTGAACAAAACAAAAACAGAAAAACACTGAGGGCTATAGCCGCCGTCTCGTATGATTTTCACACAGCTGGCTTATTGCAGAAATTTCGAGTCATAAAGGTGCATACATTATATGACTATAGGCTTAGCACTAGCCTCAAAGTAGAGCAACTTAGATACACAACTTTTTAATAGATCTTGGATGCTTATCAAAAAATTTTCATAGTTACCCTACCCGTGGTGCTGAATGTTGGGAGGTGGCTACACCAAGAACAAACTATGGCAAACAAATGCTTGAATACACTATTCTCAATCTACTCAATTTGTATATGACTAAAATTATGGATTGGGATAAGTTATCCCTAAGCGAGTAGTAAGATCACCCTTTTTCTCCAGCATCTAGAGGTAGTTGCCTTTCTTTGTAGTTTTTGTGCCTAGTTTTTGTATCATTTTATCTCTGCTGCCCGTCATGCCTCAATGTAAAAAAATGCGTGCTTAAAATGCTGTGATAGTGACAATCTTTCTGCATTTTTTTGTTTTCTCGTGTTTACTGTTTTCCCCGGCTCTGTTGCTGCTTTCTGCAGGCAGTCAGGGACCCGTCAAGCTGTAACCTGACAGCTTTTTCCCTCATCTCCACCATCTTATGGTGGAAATAAACATTACTATTATCTACCAGGCTTTAGAAAAGGCGGAGAAACTAGCCAAAGATCGTTTCACGTTAAAATTACCCCAGCTTGATCATGCTGGCAAGACCGCGGAGCAGAGAATGTGTTGAGCGCAAACTACCACCTGGCAGAGCCACCTTGCAGAAATTTGTGTCACGTGACTTGAGGTAACATGTCGTAGTCACGTCACGTCAATTTCTTCGCTACATGTTGCGGGGACATTGACATCGCGTGACTTGTGGTCACGTGACTTGGTTACGAGACGCCAATTTTCTCGCTAAATTTAGCGGGAAAACTGATGTCACGTAAGTTAAGGCCACATGACGTGGCCACAGACGTGGTCGCATGACGCCAATTTTGCTGCTGAATTTTGCGGGAAAAGAGACGCGACGGCTCTTCATCGCGGTTCTTCGTGACGAGTTTGTCATAGAGTTCGGCTGATAAATCAAATTTTCTGTTAAAGGAAACAAATGATGAATGTTTGTGATACAACAGCGACAACATTAACAATGCGGGGGGAGGTCCTGTAAATCAACATTCGAATGCTTTCTCCGGAAAAATACTCAGGGTTGAAGGTCTTGAAGTGCGGAGAAAGGAGAAAGTTGGAAGATAACGGGAACCGGCCCTCTCGTCACATTTCCACTCGTCACCGGAAAACTTGTCACAGAACAACTGATCCCACCGGCCTTGTGGATCTACGTCATTTCGTCTGTAGGAATACTCGGCACAGACCCCTTTCGTCACCGGAACACTAATGACGAAATCATCTGTGTTTTGGCGGGATGGGGGTCAACCTTGATTAACACGAAAGAACCTCAACGCCCGGAATTAGTACCTATATTTTTACCAGTAATAGACAATTTGAACCCGATTTATAAGTAGGCTCAGGAGGATTCCAATTGGCATAACTACGTCCAGGAAAGTTCAAAACTAACAAACACTCAACGTGGTGCTTCGATGCTGCTGTACCAGAAATATTCGTGCCATTTTACTAATAAAGGTTTTACACACCAGAAAATGCAGCTCTGGCATTGATTAGGCATGTAGGTATAACAACTGCAGGTCAATCGATACAATTTCACGCGTTCGTCAGCATTATGTTCGAAAGGTGCACCCGCACTAAAGGTCTATTCACACGATGCATCTTGTTGGCGAATCTTGTGTCGCGAAACTAGGTTTCGGGCAACAAGTTCCCGTCTGAACGCAACCGAAAAAGTGGCGCGCCTCCGAAAAAAGTGGCGCGTGTTCCTCGCTTCTGGAGCAATTTTTCGCAGCAGAATCCTGAGCGAGGCCTGTCAATCACCCGAAGGAGAAACGCGGACGCTGCCAATGGCCGCTCGACTTCGCTATGACGTCTGACCTTCGAGGAGGAGCAAGCTTTTGGAGGAGTCTGATTTTTGGCCGATTCCGTATCCGAGCCAAAGCCGAAAGAAAACAAACAAAGATGGCGAGCGACGCAGTACGAGTTGATGGCGCGATGCGGATTCATCAACAGTCGCGACGAGTGAAAGCACCGCATATAGACATGATGGCTGGGGACAACTTTCTCTATTAGCGGTGCAAAAATGCCCGAAATGCTTCGAAATCATCCGCCTGTTCTATGACATTCGCGGTCTTTTCCAGTGAGCCAAGTTTGATGAAGTTGATTGCGTGGTATTAATAAAACAGACTGTCTCTTCACACAGTGCGTACTCATATCATTTTAACGCGAAACGCTTGGTATTCCCGGTTCAGATGACAAGGTTTGGCGAAATTCTCGTAAGTCAATACGTCACATTTTTCGCGCGTCAGACTTCACGTCTGAACAGGCCGATTTCACGAAATCTTGGATTCGGTAAACTGTGGCGTGTTGATAAGATGCATCGTGTGAATAAGCCTTTATTTTTGGGATCAAAGAGGCTACTCTTCAAATGTTCGCCAGAGCATGAAAAAAAAATCGGCAATATATTTTTTTTGCTTTATAGGCTCGAGATTGGGTGTTCACTTACGTGACATGTCGGTTTGTACTTCTTTTCTCAGCTATATTTTGCTCTGCTTTTTATCATCTAAAGATGATAAAGCGACGATCCTATAAAATTCCACTTGATGGCGGATGTTTCTTGGTATTCGAAATTGTCTCCAAAGTCAGCACACTTCGGAATACTACAAGAAACGTCCAGTTAGCCATTTGAGACATATTGTATGATCTGCATGAATTCAATAAATACAACTTTCGTTTTATAAAATACTTGCCTTTAAATTTGTTGCGCCAGTTCCGAAGACTGATAATATAATACTAATTTATTTTGAAGAAAAATTAACCACACGCTGTTCCGCGTGGTATGAACGTCAGACACGATCGATCGGAGAACTTCGAAAAACATCCTCCGGTAAAAGTTTGGTCAATTCGGAATTATCAAATAAACTCGAAATTTTAATGTGCAAATGCCTAACCCCTCGCCCCCCCCCCCCAAAAAAAAAATTAAAGAGAAAAAAATAAAGAAATTACGGTATCTGAGAATGAAATTTGATAAGCGTACAGGGTCAATGGTCCTGAGAAAATTTCACCCAGTTTCCTTTCAAATACCGGACCATTGCCAAAAGAGGTATATTACCGCCTATCTCGTCAAGGTTCATCCAAGGCAACAGGTCATTGTACTTTCTGGTCACGACAAGAGCCACTCTTTTGGGTTCCAGTTTAGGCTATAATATTTGTGCATTCGAGGAAGGAGTGTTTGTGTTTTTGTTACAATGAAAGCTACGAACCATAGAGATTGAATAACCTGGGGAAGAGGAGCAGTTGAAACTTCACTAATACATCCTTTACCACTCCACCTTGCGCGGCCGGGGGTAGATCGATGGACTAGGATGAGATAAATACGACCTTCCCAGCGACCACCTACATAAGTTTATTTATTTTAAGGAATCGCCTTTTATCAAAACAACACTTGTTTGCAACTTGTGCCCTGGGACAAATTAGTATTGTTAATGCCAATGGCACCACCAACAAATACAGCTGAGGAAATATTAATTGATATAAGCGAGTATTATTTTTTCCAGCATACGCTTACAACCGGATAATATTTATTTATTTATTTACCTTTAGTGGGAAGCACTGCGAAATTAAGCCCCTAATTTTAGAGATTTGGAAATCATACAAAAATAAACTCCGATAAACTTTGAATTTTAGGCAAGTAATAAAATTAGAAAAGCACCCTCCATATTTGACAAAAAATAAACTCCGAAAACACGATCTCCTATTTATACGACAAGAGTTCTTTTGCCAAAACTCCACGCCTAGCCTGTGGTTTCTCTTCAGCGGTATGCAAATTATATATGATCACGAGCATTTGTATTCAATATCTGCTTTATTTCAAGACAATATTAAGTTTTGCGGGAATGTATATCATTATTTCTTTTTCGAGTACCTTGAAACGGCTATACAGCCTTTTGTTAGGTGAACCAATTCGTACAAAAAAAAATGCATAAACAGCAAAACAGAGAAATAACACTGAGTACGTAAAATAAAAACGATCAGTAAAAACAGTCAAAACAGCAAGGAGAAACAATAAAAAGCTCAAGACTACTAACAGAATAATTATACTCAAAATAAAAAATATTTACATAAATATATAGCGAAATGTATAGGCACGCTATGGAGTGACCCAAATATATTTTAGCGTTTGGTTACCTTTGAGTTTCAAATGAAATATCCATTTAGTTTGCAACTCAAAATGTACGTAATAACTCACTGTTTCATATATTAACTAATCCTATTGCAAAACCGAAGTAAGTGGACTTTTGTGGGAAAAAGACCACACGTCGCGCTTTATAAAAAATAAATAGCTACGACGAGTCATCCCTGTGACGATTATTCCGAAATGAGAACAGTTCTTCCTACGAGATAACCTGTGAAGAGTAGTCCCACCGGACGAGTTTACATATGACCAGTTGGTCTGTGACAACTGGGCTTGTGACGAGTTTGTTGTGATTAAAATTTACCGTATCGCGTATGTGGATGGCAAGCTCGTGATATGAGCCGCCCATCCTTTGCATGGGATACGAGATAAAGAGAAAGACGAAGCACTCTTGTTCTGAGCCCGACTGAGAAAGACGTCGTTTTCTTCACATGGGGTCCCAGCTTTGGACTACGCCATGATCCACGGGATGCAGCCTAAGCACGTAAGTCCTCATCATCAGACGAGGTGGGCCACGACCAGCCTAGGGGCCCTATGTTGCGCTTTTCGGACTCCCACGGCGACTATGGAGTTGAAGTCCGCTATAATTATGGTTTGTTTACAACGATTAACCGTTCTTCTACGCGTACTCTTCCAGATTATTTATATAATTATGCAGCGTCAATTCTCGCGGCAGCCGGGAGAATAATTTTACCGAAAGTCTACCATTATAATCTACTGGGTGAAACAAGGAGACGGCAGGCTCTTTAAATCGACCGGAAAATTCGGTTTCTTAACCTATCGCGCTACGACTTTGTGCAGCGTTGCCCACAAATGGTGCATTTTTTTTTGTAAAATTTGCAAAGAACGAACTTACCTGTGGAAAAAGTAAAAAAGAAAGAAAAAGGCTTAGCTCCTATGGAAACGCAGCGACGCCACCGGTCTGCAAACAACACGGCGCCGTTTCGCACGGGAGACAAGAGATGGCGCAACGAACGCCGCCAACGAACGAGCATACGGCGCCGAGAGCCGGCACTTTAGCAGACGATCCTTTCGACTCAAAAGCGGCTCGCGTTCCGCAGGCGGCGACAGTCGCAGAAACAAAAACAGGTGCGGTAGCAACAAGGAACTGCAGTTCCTTGTATGCTAAACACGCCGGCTCTCGGCGTCGTCTGCTCGTTCGTTGGCGGCAGTTGGCGTCGCGACCGCTTGCGCCATCTCTTGTCTCCCGTACGAAACGGCGCCGTGTTGTTTGCAGACCGGTGGCGTGGCTGCGTTTCCATAGGAGCTAAGCCTTTTCTTTCCTTTACTTTTTCCTCAGGTAATTTCGCTCTTTGCAAATTTTACAAAAAATGCACCATCTCTGGGCAACGCTGCACAAAGTCGTAGCGCGATAGGTTAAGAAACCGAATTTTCCGGTCGATTTAAAGAGCTCTGCCGTCTCCTTGTTTCACCCAGTAGAATTACCTCCGTTCTTTTTTGCTTTGCAATCTTTTCAGTTGTATAAAAGCTTAGAGTGCCTCTTCACATTTTCACAGACCGCTTGCACGTTTGTACTTGTTTATGGAATAGGTTGTAATAAACTTCTAGGAGAATTCAAAACAATATTTTGTGTCTGTTTTCCTGCCCATTTTCAAGCACCTTCGGGAGCACATTTTTTCTACGTGTTTCCTGCATGTTATAAATAGGTTTATGAGTTTCGGGACGTCTTAAATAAGTTTGAGGTAACCAACCTTCCAGACGATACCCATTTAGGGCTAGCGAATAATTCGCTTAGCCGAATGGCGCGTTCGAATGTGTGGTCACGCGTCAGGTCGACCGGTCACCCGTATCAAACAAGCACCCGTATAAAATGGGTACCGTATCAAACGGCTACCGTATCAAACGGGTACCCGTATCCCATAATCACGTTTGATCCAAACGGATCGACCAGTTTGCCACCCGTTTGAATCTCAAATGTTTTTTTTCAGTAGGGAAGTGACGTCAACAACGCAGCAAACGCAGATTGGATGTTGATTGGTGAGAGTCGCTGATGGCGAATTTCCGCAGAAGAAAACGAAGCTCACTTTCTGCCTTTGCTGCGTTGTTGACGTCACTTCCCTCTCCCTAGTCGCCGTGGGAGTACAAAAAGTGCGACATTGGGCCCCAGGGGCCCTATGCTGCGCTTTTTGGACTCCCAGGGCGATGAGAAAGTGACGTCAAAACGCTATTTGGATGTTGATTGGTGGAGTTGCTGATGACGAATTTCTCCAGAAGAAAACAAAGAAAAAGTTAGCGGAAATCGGTAAGCCGAAAGATGCGTGGTGTTACTTACTGCTCCTAGTCACCGTGAAGTCCAAAAGGCGCAACATAGGGCCCCAGGTCCCCTAGATACAACATTTTGGCGTCGAGGACGAGGAGACGAGGACTCCGCGACGCGGATTGGTGGTGGCCCAGACCGGCCCGTATCGGCAACAGTACATTGAAGTTCTGTTTTCAAGCTATCACTTTGCATCGTTGTTTTTGTTTTCGACCTTACGGTCGTAAGTTCTACTAGTCATTTCTTGCGCCTTGCTTCCGATGTTCGAACCTTCAGGCAAAATGGCGGCAGCTTGGCCAACGGCTCCAGCGCCATTTCTCCCAACGCCGGGCGCCGCAGTTCATGCTTGGCTGACTTGGAAAGCGTCATTTTTAAATTATCTCGGCGTGGTCGCGGCTGAAGAGTTCACTCCACAAAGAAAACGCGCAATTCTTTTGAGTATGCTCGGCCATGAAGCTCAGCGTGCAGTCTCCGCTTTCAACTTGGCGGGTCCCGCCGTGAGCGCGACTGCTACAGAGTTTGATGTTCTTTTAACATCTTTAGATAGTCACTTCGGTGTATCCACGAATGTTGTCGTCGTGAGAATGAAGTTTATGACAAGACACCAAGCTCCGGGTGAGAGCGTTTTGGAGTATCCCGGCGCATTAAGGCATCTTGGATCATTTTGCGATTTCGGCGATTCGCTGGATAGCTGCATAGCGGAAATGTTCTTGGCCGGAATTCAGTCGACGGAGGTGTGGGATCGTCTGCCTCTGATGGTTCCTTCCATCGTCGACATGAGTCACGAGTGCTCCCCCGTACGTTTGAGCGGCGATCACCGCTTGACGGCCCTTTGGGAGCACCCGCCTTTCTGCACGAGATTGCGCCATGTTCCTTCTGCGGTCGCCGAACCCCATCCCCAAGGGCAGTGCTCTGCTTCGAGGGCCGCGTGCTTTTCATGTGGGAAACTTGGACATTTCGCCACTGTGTGTCGGAGTTGTCCGCCGTCTTCCGTCAGTGATTTCGTCAGCTGGCCGTCCCCTCACGTCGAGGCGTCGGTCGACGGCGCCCAGTTACGGTGCCAGCCAAGTCAGGGCACCCATTCACGGCATTGTGACCTACCCGGACGAAGACAATGACGATAAACTGCGACCGAGTATCTACACCGTGGAGTCACCCGATACACTTCTGGAACAACAGTTCAACCGCAGATATCGCAACTTCATCGCCGACGTTCAGGTGAATAGCTTCCCGATCGCATTGCCCATCGATACCGGATCAGGGGTGTCCATTCTTTATGACTCCTATTTTTACCGCATCAACGGAGATGGACAAACTCAACTGATGAAGCCGACGCGCACTTTGGTGCACTATCTTCAACGATCAATTCTGATTTTGGGCTGTTTTCATGTCAACGTCCTTTTTAAGAATCGTTTCGCAATTCTTCTACTTTATGTTGTTCATAAAGGTCGGTCCTTCCTCGGTACTGATGCTGTGCATGAGCTCGAGCTCATTTTGTCGGGCGTTCAGCTAAAACGTTTTCGTATCAACGCAGCTACTCCCTGTTCGGCGATCCCAGGAGATCTAAACCCTGGAGTTTCGAAGCCACCATGCGCAGCGGCTGCCTATTCTCCGCCCAGTTCGTCCAATGCTCTAACACACTGTCACCAGCTGCACTTGCGTCTGGCGCTCACTGCAACCGGTTTGCGTCCACAAGAGATCCGTCGACATCCTGTACATAACGACCGTATCCACAGCTTTCGTCGGTGAGGGACTTTTCAAACTTCCTACCAGTTTTGAGGAGTTCGAAGAACTGCTTTCCTCTGAGTTTGGTTTGGCAAAAAATCAAACACACACTGTCACTGTCCGTCACCATATCCCGCCGGTCCAAGCGAAGCTCCGTCGATTGCCAATCACGTTACGTGAGTCGGTCACTGCCGTGATTCAGAAGCCCGAGCGGCAGGGAGTTATCGAGCACAGAAACACGTCATGATGGGTTTCCCCCATAGTTGGTGTAAAGAAGAAGGACGGTCACATTCGGATGTGTGCTTATTTGCGAGCGCCTAATCGCGCGATCGTCATAGACTCATTTCCATTCCCCCACATTGTTGAACTTTTGAGCTCGCTAAAAGGAGCGTCGCATTTTTCAAAGCTCGATCTTGCATCCGCATTTCACCAGGTGAGGCTTGACCCAAAAAGTCGCAATCTTACAGTGTTTATAACGCATGAAGGCCAGTTTCGTTTCAAACGAGTTTGCTTCGGTCTGGCATTCGCACCAGCTGCATTTCAACAAGTTATATCAAACATCATCAGCGACTGTAGAATGGTTCAATTTTACTTGGACGACGTCATAGTGTACGGGTCATCGCCACAGAAGCATGACGACAATTTTCGTGAAGTCCTCAAGAGGATCATGAAAGCAGCAATAAAGCTGAGTTTCTGAGCTTTCCTTTCTTGGCCCTCGTCTGTCAGCGGAAGGCGTACCGCCCCTTCCGTCCAAGATTGACGCTGTGTTGAATTTTCCCGTGCCAACCGAACCTTCCCATCTGAAGGCGTTCTTTGGCTTGGTGGAATCCTAGCAGAAAGTTTATTCCCCACTGTGCGACGGTTGCCGAACCTATACGCCATCTCCTGCGCAAAGGCGTTTCGTTTCTCTGGTCCTCAGGTGTAGAGGCCAGCTTCCCAAATGTTAGGACCTCTCTGCGACAAGCACCCACTTTGTCAATGTTCGACACTACACTTCCGGTTAAAATTTCAACCGACGCTTCAAGCTACGACTTGGGAGCTGTTCTTCAGCAACAACGTGAACAACATCTCAAGACTGTCGTGTCTGCGTCTCAGTCTCTCACTGAGACCAAGCGCAAGTATTGAACGGGCGAAAAAGAGGCTCTCGGAATCCTCTGCGCTTGCGAAAATAGGCACACGTCTAACTCTGGGGTCTACAATTCACCATCCGCACCGACCACCGAGCTCTTGTAGCCCTAATGTCTACTCAAGGAATATGAATTCGTCCACATCGTATCAGCCGATGGACGGCGAGGCTTTTCAATTACAATTTTCTCATGGAGTATCGGAAGCGCAGTGACAACCTAATCGTAGACGCTCTATCTCGTCTACCTGTGTCCGACACAAGATGGCATGGCCTTCAAAGAAGAGGTTGTTTCGATTGTTTGTGCCTTCCTCAACCAGAAGGATTTCCAAAAGGCTACGTCAGGACATCCGGTGCTCGCAAGAGTCACGACATATATCTCCTCTACATGGCCCTCTGAAAACTAGTTGCCTTCGGAATTTAAGCACGTCTACGTTGTTCGTGATCAGCTCGCCGAGATCGACGGACTTTCGTTCCAAAGAGAAAGGATTGTCGTTCCTTCTAGCTTTCACGACCACGTCATCGAGATTGGCCATGAGATTCGTCAAGTTATAACGAGAACCACGAGCCTCATCAAGGATCTCTACTGGTGGCTCACATCAATCAGCCCATCAAACAATTCGTCCAGGATTGTACAGTTTGTCAAGCGACGGACAAGCCTGCCAAGGCATCCCCTGCACCCCCGCAGCCTGTCGAGTTACCCTCTCGTCCATGGACTAAGTTGGGAATGAACATCGTTCGCCCTTTCGAACGTGCTCCGCATAGCGAACGTTTTTTTATAACTTTGATTGACTACCATAGCAAGTGGCCGGAGGTGGCTGCAGTACAGAGAGTAACAACTGCTTCTGTGATTGATTTTCTGCGGTCCATCTTCGCCCGGGTGGGACTTCCGGAAGAAATCACCATGGACAATGGTCTACAGTTTACCTCAAGGGAGTTTGCAGAGTTCTCGAAAACTCATAGAATAAGGCATGTGAAGTCGTCCCTCTACCACCCTCAGGCGAAGGGGCAAGCAGAAAGATTTAACCGCGTTCTGAAGTATATCGTTCAGCCAACGTTGGTACAACATCGCCGTCTACACGACGCCGTCTTTGAGTATTTGGGTGTCTACCGTAACACTCGCCATGGCGCTACAGGAGAAACACCTGCGTTCCTTTGCGCGGTCGAAATCACCGTACGCGCCTGCATCTCACAGGTTGAGGAACTCCCGTACCTCGTTATCATGGAACCACAGTTCAACAACAGCTCCCTACGTTGGTCAAGAGCTACCAGGAGAAGATGAAAATAGTATTCTGACTCACGGCGTGCCGTGAAAGAACCATATTTGGCCTCTGGACACACAGTGAAGGTCTTTAAGTCAAAACACAAAGGAAAACTTCTAATGAAGTACTCATCGCTACAAATAATTCACCAGCAAGTTGGTCCGGCAACGTATAAGTTGGACGATGGAACAACTTGAAACACAGCAAAATTAGCACATACAACGTTGCATCCTCAAAAGGCCAGGTCGTCTTGGTCTAAAGAAGACGAGCTGTTTTCTGTGGTTCCAACCCCAGTTCAAGTAAACCTTCCTGGATTATTTCCACCTGCTGCACACGAGCCTGCAGTAACAGGTCCCCGAAGACCGACTTCCATGCTACCACATCCTCCCAGTCCCGAGCATGCTACTCCAGATGATCCAGAACTGAGTACAAAGGATGCTCCTGGGCCTGTGTCAGTCCTGCGCCCAGTTCCCCAGGACATCTCCGAGGCCGCAACTCCCATGGTCACGTCTCCCTTCAGTCCGGCGTCGAGTCGCACGGAGACTGCAATTTGTGATGCGTCTCTACCAGCAGCAGTTCGGCATCGAACTACGTGGAGGTGGCGTCCGAGGCTTTTCTTCAGCTTGGTCAGCATCTAACAAGCTGACAATCAGACATGTACGTAACACGTTACAAGTAACGAGTTACTTGTATCTAGTTACTATTTTCGTTAACGAGTAACGTATTTAGTTACTTTTTCAGAAAAGGAGCGAGTAACGGTATTTAGTTACTTTTAAGGCCAAGTAACGAGTAACGGTATCTCGTTACTTTTGAGGAGTAACGTGTACAACACCGCTTTAACGGCCTTGTTGTTATTCTAGCCTTAATATGTGTCTATTGCGACAAAGGCAGATGGAAAACCAGAAAAACAAATAAACAGTATGACAATACAGCAGCATGTATCGCTGAACACGTCAGTCGAACAATTCGACTGACGTGTCCAGCGATAAACGTTGCTGTACTGAACTCTACAGCTGAGAATGTCCTTCACCCAGGGAGCACAATCAGGTTCATTAATTGAACTTTCTAGAACCGGGTACGGACCGAATGTAAACCCGGAGGTTGCAAACACGGGAAGGCACATAACCCCTTACCCGCTGTCCTCAATGAAGGCGCAGTTCCCGAAGATTCACCAGCTCTTGCTGAAGCACAACACTGCCGTTCCTTCGAGCGCGTCAATAAAATGACGCTTCAGCGTAACCGGAATTGTATTTTCAAGGAAGCAGGAAACATAACTGATGAAAACTTCGACAGGCAGCGGCTGCTTAAGGGCAACGACTACTAAAAAGAAAACAATAAACCATTAAACAAAAACAGTTGTGTATTTGGTGTTCAAAGTAACGTGAAAAGTAACTCGTTACTTTTGAGGTAACTCACGCGTTCCTTTTGAGAATCGGTAACGAGTAACGTATTTAGTTACTTTTTGAGCGAGTAACGAGTAACGGTATTTAGTTACTTTTTTGGGTAACGTGTACATGTCTGCCGACAATCTACGCCTCAGCTGTGGTAGTCTTGACAATACTCTGCCACTTCAGTGCTTCAGCGTCGCCCAACCCGAACCAAGTGGTTGCCAGTGTGTTTTAAAGATTACGTTTTGCTTTTGTGTGAGTTATGCCCTAACCTAAAAAGACTTTTAGACTAACATCAGAGACGTGTGTATTTGGGTTTTTTTTGTTGTGTATTTACGTGACATGACTTTTGCTCAGGACGCATCGAACTGTTTTGGCAATGGACAACGAACTATGACAGTGCTGAATGAACGGAATTTTTTTTAATATGTATGTGGAAAGCGATTTTTGGTCCGCCGTTTTATTTTGTGGTTGTAATCGGTATGTTCTTTCCTCTTTCAAGGGGTTTGTGTTTTTTTTTCCTCTTTGTAGACTTATTAAAGAGGAAAGAAAATGTGTGTATTGCATTTTTTCGCCTTTTCGATTTATACCGTTAATAGGGAGGGAGACAGGATGTCTGTGTATGTTTTTTTTTAATTATTATTTCGTCTTTCTTATATTCTAAGGAAGGAAGAATGTTGTGATTAAAATTTCGCGTAATGCGTACGTGGGCGGTGAGCTCGTGATATGAGCCGCCCATCCTTTTCATGGGATACGAGATAAAGAGAAAGATGAAGCAGTCTTGTTCTGAGCCCGAGTGATGGCGAATTCGGGTGGTCAATCGCCGGAGAGCCCACTCCGGCGGCACAGGCAACCAAAACCGCGCCAGCGGCCCTCTCCCTGGTGGAGACGTGACCCTCTCCACTGGAACACAAAACGCCTGCAACTGGCGTTTTCGTCTGACTGGGTCGCGCGTGAAGTTTGTGAACGTCTTCCTCGATTGTTTTATGGTGCAATAGGCACGCTGTAGGCATCAGCAACATATGTTCAGACTCTGAAATGTGGGCAAACAAATGTTAATATATTTTGTTTGGATTCCCGAAGAACTGCTGCCATCTTACAAGAATCCCAGAAGGCTCACCAAAGTCACTGTTTATATTCTATTTTCTTGTTATTAACTTTTTTCTGGAACCCTCAACATTTTCATTTGGCCCAGCACTTTGAAATAGTAATGCGCGTTCGAGTGTCGAGTGACAGCACTATCAATACATTTTTTTACAGCGGTGTAATAACACGCAGTGTCACATAGCAAACTGATCTTGCACAAGCTTCCTTTAAAATAGTTTATCTTTATCTCTGTTGTTTTTTGCTGTCTTTTCTCGAACCACAGAGGAGTGTCTATCTCAATGGCTTTATTTTCTACTCGAACCCGCTATCGGCGAGCATTGTTTCGTTTGGTTCCCTTTCCCGATTCGGATATGACGATACCGGATACAGTCTGGCAGACAAGCTGAACAACCTCTTGAAACTCGAGGGGAAATTGTGGCGGTAAATTGCCGGCACACGCCTGAGAAGCGCCACCCGAACGGTGCGCACTCGCCAGCCTTTGGCCACGCGAACGACCTTGCCGGAGATATAGCGAAATATTTTGCCGGGAAATGACCACCCGAATTAGCCATGAGAAAGACGTCGTTTCCTTCACTGGGTGTCCCAGCTTTGGACTACGCCATGACCCACGCGAGGCAGCCCAAGCACGTAAGTCCTCATCATCAGACGAGGTGGACACGACCTGCCCAGGTCTCTTAGATACAACAGAGTTCTCCTAGACCTCACGGTAACTTACCCTTGTTATAACCGCCGTTGATGCATTGTACCGAAGCATGAGGCGAGTGCCGCATTTCGTCAGCAACCTGGATCCAAGAGAAGCACTCCGTGTAGCAGTCACGACTCCTGCGTTAGGTTCAATAGATGTCATTACCAAAGATACTGCATTTTTGATGAAATCCAGGAAGTCGCCATTTACATGGGTTTAACCAACAGCAGCCGGTTAAATCAGCTCAGTCTCTCTTAATTTCGAGACATGTCTTAAGAATAAAACAACGTGTTTCTGCGGTACTACGGTGTTCAGCGTAGTGTTTTTTTGTTTGTTTTTTGTATAGGTGGCATATGTAAAGAAGCGTCTAAAGAAATCTGTGAAAACTTAATTTAATGGTTAGGTGTAATGATTTAGACTAAATCCCCAAGGTGCAGAAGACCTACACGAGTATAAATTGATTTCTACCTGAGACAGCACAGCAATCGCCCCCATGGCTAATTGTGTGATGCTGAAAAAGTCTGCCTTTCCGGAGATCGGTCTCGAAACATATAAAGTCTAACTGAGCACTCTATCAACTCAGCTAACCACGAGCTTGTCGTCAGTAGAGCAAACGCACGTTAACAGTTGCCAGCACAATTAGTTTATAAACTGGTGGGAGCTGTTAACGTCTGTTTGCTCTTCCCAAGGCAATATTTCTGGTTCTTAAAGCGCTCCGGTTGTTTTGGAAAAGTCCTGGGATCGATGTCTGGCCCAGGCAGAATGTTTCAGCGGCAAGCCAGCAGTTAAAAGGCGGGAATCGCGCTCGGTCGCAGGGCGAAATAAATTTGTTTTTGCGTTATCAAATAAAATGTTTTAAAGGGACAAATAAAGACACTTTTCAACAGAATTGAAAACACAGCAAGTAAACTAACGCTTACAATGCACTTCAGACGGCCTGAAAATATCAGTTTTCTAACCTATTGCGCTGCAATTTACTACAGAAGTGCAAGCAGGTCGTGGAAGCTTGCAGTGAAAAAAATCAAAGAATACACTTATCTCGTACAACAACAAAAAAAAAACAAGACAAAAAAACTTTTTTTTTAATTTTCGCCGCCATTTTTGCTGATTAGGCACGCGTAGAGAGAAGTGCTGCCGACAGATGGCGGTCGCCGCATTGGAGGGAGCACCGGCCGATTCGGGTTGACATCAGAGGATCTCGCAAAATAACAGGAATCGGCCGGCGCTCCCTCGACGCATCGTGCGCTATCTGCAGGCAGTACTTCTCTCTACGCGTGCTTTTCTGCGAAGAGGCGGAATAAATTACTCAGAAAAAAAAACATTTCTTTTTTGTCTTTTGAACGATGTAAGCTTATTCCTTGATTTGTCACCCTCTACTTCCCCCACCTGTTTGCACCTCTGTACGTAAATTGCAGCGCAAGTACGTTGAGAAACTGATTTTTGCGAGCCGTCTAAAGTGCCTTAGAAGCGTTAGTTTACATGCTGTAGATAACTTCTGTGTTTGCTCTGCTGCAAGTGGAAGTAACGTATCTCTTATCTGGCAATTGCATACTTGCAAAACGTTAACGGATCCAATGAAACCAGAACTTTCAGTCTCCATGTTGCGAAAGTCTTGATTATGACACCAGTATTTGTCTGATCAAACTGCGAACACTTTGGCCGCAGGGTCTAATGGCCTAAGCAACGTAGAAGTGTGTACCGTATTCATAAATCTATTGACCGTACATCTCTATAAGTCGCAACACTCTATACATAACTCTTATCCACAAAGCTGATGTACAACTCGCACATTTGTATAAGTCGCCTCTATACAGGATGTGTTTTTTTAAAGTTTTTTTAAGCTTTACAAAATTGTTTTACAAAAGCTTTGGAAGCTACATCTTTGTGGTCTGTGCAGGTCAGTTATACGGCCAAGGGGCACGGTATATGAGCTAACTAGCCTTAATTTGTTACTTAACTCTTAATTAGTGAAAATAGACACATGGCTTTAATCAGAAACTTGCTGAGCGTCATCCAAAACCACTACATCAATATCTTTTAGAAATACTTTGAGCGAAGAAGCGCAGTAGTGCGCTAAATGTACCACTCATGCGACAGGAACAAAGCTGGGGCTATGATTAGAGATGGAAAAATCGCGCGGGCGCCTTGTTGCACCGCAAGTCTTACTCCTGCTGCAGGAGTAGTAACTTTAACGCACTACTGCGCTTCTCACGCTCTCAAAATCTCTGAAAATTACAGATTTAGTGATTTTGAATGACGTTCACCAAGTTTCCAATTAGAACCACAAGTCGATTCATTTACTAATTAAACAATTAATTAAAATTACTTATTTAGCCGAATAATCCTCATAATTAGCCCCCTATGCTATGTTCCCCTGACCGTATTCCTCATTGGCACAAACCGCAAAAAGTGTAGGTTTCACGGTTTTAAAACGAATCTCTAAAAAATAAAAAAAAACTCGCATATGTGTACGTACGCCGCGGCGAAACTGCACTGAAAAGCCCGCATGTGTGCATTCTGATAAAAATAGATGCGCAAGCGAGGGCAAGTTTCAATATTCTCATCAATGAATCGAACGTGAATAAAAGCCCCGTAGTAAATTTAAGCAATTATCGTTCATATTTATATTTTATTAAAAAATGGGTCTATGTCGCACCGCTGTGCAAACCTACCACCGGAGTTTTTGCAAAAATAAAAACCGCATTTTATACACCGAAATCTGCAGTATTACTGCAATCAACGAAGGCTCTGTGCGGATTCAGCAAAATCAGCAGAACCGCACTTTTTTCATTGTTTTGTAAAACTATTTATTTTTCCCCCGACTTACAACTACCCGCACTCTGCCAAGGCAAGATATATGCTATCAGGGCTCATCAAACAACCACTTTCTTTTTATGTAAAATCGCACAAAATGAATTTGTTCTTTAAACCACTAAATATATATATATACCATTAAAAGGTTTTCAGTTCAATGACACAACAAGAGTGGGTGTAAAAAACTTTTTTTAGGTTCTCTCCGGTTGGGAACTTTAATGTAGTCTCCAAATTCAAGTGGTTTTGGTGACGCGAAGATTACTTCTTCGTGATTGAACACATCTCGGAAACCGTGATTTTACTGCCACAACGGCACTTCATTATTTTTATTTATTTTTTTAGAGTAAGCAAAAGTTGACATCCATGACGATCATTTGTTAAACTTCAACACAGGAGCCTGGGAGATAGGAAGAAATGACTGCTCAAATAATACCGCCACCCCTGTCCAATAAAGATGGGTAACTGATTGTTCACCACATCAAACTGTTGACCATGGTGGAGTGCCATATTTCAGATTGCTTAGATGACCAAGGCTTATCAGGATGCCAGGCTTCTTTCAAAGGAGGACTAACCCATCCCAAAAATAGATGGCTCATTTCTCCGATTCCAAAGTGTTGACGAACTAAATAACTCATAACCAAAGCCAAACTATACCTTTTAATTTTAGTGGACGCTCCACCAGCAACTAACGTCCAAACTGACGGCCCCCGACCGTAGCTTTCGAGCTTCGAACAGCAGCACCAAGCGCCAAGATGACAAGAAAAACCGTCGCGTTTCTGCCGTGATATAGCCAACTCTCGGGGCGTCCAAGCTTAGGCGAGTCAATGTGCACACTCTTAAAAAAAGAGTATAAATATTCCTTCATAAAGGAAAAAACAATCTTGTACCCTATGTTCTCTTAGAAATGGAGCAACGTTCGTCCCTGCAAACGGGGAGCAACGTTCCTCCCTCGTCTGCGTAGCAATATGGCGGCTCCTAATCGAGTGGATCGAGCTCAGCAAGACTTAGCGAGGACGCCAAGACTCTACGCACAGCAAAGGTCTTTACCCGCAACACTGCCGCGATTCAACCGAAAAGCGCTAGGATAGTGGTCGGACAGGTAATTACCTCGCACCCCCGGCCTGCTAAGCATCTATTGTAAGAAAGTAAATCAACCGCTTTGCGCACGTCCAAGCAAGTCTCCGCTTTCCGAACGAGAGCTGTAGAAAATGAAAACGTCACAGGAGCTTTTTACGTAGTATTTTTATTGGCGAAGCCTGCTTACCGCGTCGGTAAGGAACTGCGTTTCGAACGCTGTCACTCAGTCTTCTCGTTTTCAACACTGTGATGTTAAGCGGAGAGAAGCCAAACCCTGCCACTACGCACACAGCACGTCTCACTTTTGCAAATCCCGCGACATATTTTCTTCGGTAACACCACACTTCAGAGAGACATGGCAGTCATTCATGAAACCAAAAGTCGTTCCCGAAAGAGCGAACTCAAAGCAGCACGAGAGCACTTGGCTCATTGCACGCTCCAAAAATTATCGCGAAGCGTGAAAGAAGGTTAAATCGCTAGACAAAAGATGGAAAGCATGGAAAGCACAGCCAGAGTATATGCATATGTCTAGGCTTGGTGGCGCTAGGTGCTGTCCAATTCATCTGCCACAAAAACTATTTTGCTCTTCTATCGTGTCTTACCCATCTATATTCTACGCGCACACACACTTTTGTATGCAACTACATACAGTACAGTACAGTTGACATAGAGAGAGAACATACATTTACAAAACACATTCAAGCATCAACATGACCGCACACAACACCCTTCACTGACCTGGTATAGCACTTCCACCTTTTATACAGGTCGTTTTGAGGGTACAGATTTTCTCAATGACCTCCTAAGCATAAATAATAATCCCATCATGCTGATTTTTTTCTCAGTAGTGTCGTACCACCGAAAGTATTTTAGACTGCTCAGGGGATGAATTTCTTAGTAAAAAGTAAACGCTCATGCTGTAATTATTTGAAAGCCGTTAAAACAAGCCTCTCCACTGTGGTTCCACGCCATGCGTTTGCTACCCCACACAGCAGTCGTTGAATGACGCGAACGGACGCCAATTTTCTATCGTAATATTATTTTTTATTTGTTTTTGTTCCCATGCGGCTGCATTTGTCGCTTTCAATTAAACTCTGTCAACGTAACCACACACTACGCCCTTCACTCAGATGGAAGCGATGCTTCACGAACAGAGAATTCGCTTCCCGAGCAATACGAATGCAGTCAAAGCCGCAACTTGCGGTATGCGTTAGGTGTACTCCATGGTGTCTTCGAAAATTTCTAGAGCTTATTCGACGCGCCGCCAAATCCGTCCCCTTTTGTGAAAGCATCAGTACAGAAGTCTTGCTCGCATTCGATTCCCTGATCTCTTCGTTGTCTGACCGAACGTTTAGGCGTTGCGGGTTATCCTCGGGAACTCATTTTAAGACAATTTTTGTATCTGCTATCTCAAAAAAAATTTAGTTAAAAAATGTACTAGACTTTCAAAGCGGGTTGTGTTCCATATTTTCATAGAGTCTCACAATATCAAAGCGTTAGCCATCAAGTTCAATGTCGACACAGCCTTTAGCACAAATTATAGATTGAGCCGTTTGACCCCCTTTGCGTCGACTATTTCAGGTTGTACAAAAAAAAATGTGGATTGTGTGTCTGGTGTCATGTATAAGATACCCTCTTTGTGTGGCCTTTGTTATATCCGAGAAACTAAGCGTTGTATATATGGACGGTTGACGGAAAATAAGCGCTGTATAAGGAACAAGGACCCGTACTCTGAGGATTCGAAACATCTGGTCGAATGTAAGAATTGTATACCTTTGTCGGATGTGACATCAGTAAAATAACGGGAAGATTACCACAAACGTTTGATAAAAATATTGTTCACAATACTACGTCACGGAAACGCTATTAAAAAACATTCTTTTGGTTTGGACCACGAACTTCGGCGTTATCTTAGGCTGTAAAAGTGCTGTCCTTGAGCGTCTAGAAGTTTCGGCGAAAAAACGTTGTTTTGTTCATTTTTGGGTAGGGGTTACAGGGTTGAAAGTTGAGAGAGAAGGAGGATGTCGCGGAGGCCGACATTGTCCTGGTAACTGTCGGAATGTACATATGTGGAAAGGGGTGTTCTTCGAGTTTTTCCCTTCCCCCTATTCGTTCGTTTATTCCTATTTAACCAGGTTCGAGAAAGTAAAATTTCAGCTGAGTTTGAGACTTTTGAATGTCTGTGTCTTTAACTGCAGTCTCGGTTTACTTTTTTAATCATCTTTATCATACACCAGCTTCTTTGCGCCCTATCATTAATTTTATAAGAGGGCTGTTTCTCCAGAAACCGTAGTATTTTTAAACAACAAAATAAACTATAGCTTTTTTGGCAATTTTACCTAGCATCCCCCTTAATGCTAAATACCAAAGTGTAAATATATGTAGCTTCCGCCGTACTTCAAGACTGTGCAGTGTTGAAATAGTTCAGGCGATCCTGAATGAAAAAGTCTTAGGTTGTACTTAAGGTTTATTTCCTCTAGACTCATGATGAGTGTCTGGCGGTTTTAATTAATTTTACAACATTTTTATTTCGCTGAAGAGCGGTGGTGAAAACTTGCTGCAAATATTTGCTCTCTAGGTGAAGAAAGTTGATAGGAATTACATAGTTTTTACTGAAAGTACGTTGCTTGCTGATATGCCATAAAAAATACAATGGAAGGTGGAAGTGGATAGTTGTGATGTACGAATTAAAAACCACATATGAGCAGCCGCACCGCACTGATCAAGTAATTCATTTGCGGCTTAGAACCTCACCTGGTTTTGACATATATTTCGTTCCTGTTCTCTAAATTTCCCTTTCATTTCCACTCTTGGCATCTACAAACCTGAACTGGATCTAAGAAAAACACCTCCAGATAAGAAATTTAGATGCTAGTTGCTCTAAAGAACAAAAACAAAACGCTTAAAAGGGTATGGCAACGAAAGGTTTGCATTAATATCTTTGTTTAGATGCAGGGCATGTTGTGCCCAAAGCCCGGAAACACCAGTCCTGACTTGTGTCTCTGGGCTGCCGCAGAAGATTCAAGTAAACTAATTTTAAAACGAATTAAGAGGTTCCCAATCGCCCCTGGTGGCGGTCTGGGAAGGTCCGTTGGAATACCAACACGTCATGAGTTCCTAAGAAGCAGCGCCAGTTCTCGGCAGTATGGTTCGCTCATGGAGGTACTTAGTTCTGAATGTCACTTCGCGGAGAACGCTAACGCTTCTACTACGTTGTATATGTTAAAGCGGGTGGTGCACGAAATAACCCAATCCCGAAACACCTGTGTCAAGATCCCCGCTGTAAAATCCCCCGGTTATCTCCCCCGTCCTAAAACGCTCCGGCTTTCAGAACCCCCTTTGTCCCTATCCCCTTATTAGTTCCCCCGGCTTTTTCCCCAAGTCTCGTTAAAGGTGCCCTTCAAGTGCGTTTTTACTGGCTTTTAATTTGCACCGAACCTGAGCGCACTCAACGTAGTAACTTAATGAAACTTTTCTTTTCTCGAATTTCGCTTTATTTAAAAGTTATAGGAAAATTAAAATTACAAAAACAAGCAAAAAATGACCTCCTTCATAACGTCCTTGGTTGCTTGAGTGGCCTTGAACTAGAGCGGGGGGGGGGTAGTGTGCATAGCCAGCGGTCACGGCTGCCGCACACTGTGTCGACGGCTCGTGAGGGCGCCACTATAGCATGTTCTGGCTAGGCTGTGTAAAGCGGGCATCCAGGGCGGCTCGCATTGCATTTGCTGCGCGATTTAACACTAATTCGGCATGACACTTCATTGGCCACAAACGACAGCAAACACAGGGTAAAGATCAGTTCAAAACGGGAGCCACTTCGCGCTGCCATTCAGCCCAAAGGCCAAACCGCAAGCCAAAGCTGCTCGCCGAAGACCTTGGGAACGCTCGGAGCCGGTCGGATCCTCCAGACCACACGACCGCAGCGCCGCCGCGTGAATCTGGGACCTTTCTACGCTCGCCGCTCATCGGTGCCTGATCCCACTACACCTTTCTAGTATGCGCCGCCTTTTCCACCACTTGGAGGCGGGTATCTCGACGGGTCATTCCTTGTTTCCGTACTTTCTAAACTGCATTTTTTTCTTTTCTAATCTTAAATAGTGATCAGAAACTACTTTTATAGATAATTGAAACAGTTCGCGCCACTTATATTTTGTATTTCGACAAAAATGAAGCTTTTAGAGGCTCTGACCAGTAGTAAGCCTAGGACCAAAGAGGTCACATATCGCGCGCTTTCGGCACCGCGGGTCGCCCTCGTAGGTGGAGGAGGTTTCAGCGTCATCGGGTGAAAATTTCACGCACTGATATTTAGTTACTCTCTACGCGCCCGCTGGCTTGCCCGAACCCCGAAAGACGTGGAAACCACAAAAAAGGTAGGCGCTTAACTATGAATGCAGGGCCCCTTTAAGAGGTATCCAAACTGGCGGCGTGGTCCGTGAACAGCTCACCGCTCCGTCAAAAAAGCTGGACTCCCTTTCCATTTTTCTATTTGAACACGACATCAATCCGCGGCGAGCCGTGGTGGCTGGAGAGGGGGAACCTTTGCCACTGCCCCACCGGCTTACCAATGGAAATGCCTCTCTTCACGTTCTCGGTGCTTGGATTCGCTCGGGAGCAGGGTGACGCCGCAACGCCCCACTCTCGAGCAAAGCAATCCTTGCGCCTTGCCCCAGCCTTGCCTTCTTCCCCACCCCGCTTGGGAATGTGATTGGTGTAATCCAGTGGTTTCGTCATGGAGAACGTCATGGTAAAAGACGCCGTAGCTTGCGGGAACGAGCCTTGCTGAGGAGTGAAGTCTTCCCGGCTTTGCCATGAACTTGTTCCGGCTCGCCAAGGCCACAGCGCTGGTTTGCATATCCGTTTACGGTACAAAGGACAAAAAGGAAAGCTACCAACACAGCTATTTAACCTAGAAAAACAAGGTTTTGAAGACAAAAAGTGGCAGAACAATTAAACACTAAAGAAACCCAGCCGTTATTTTATAAAAAAAAAAAGAATTTGGTGATTTTTGGGAGCGGCGCGTAGTTCGTGTAGTGCTTGTTCATCCATCAGACACCTCAGGAAGGCCCAGATGTTGAGCTGCAGACCGAAATTTAAAAAGAAATGTGCAGATTAACGTACAATGTGACGTAATACTGATTCTAACAAATTAAAAGAGTGAGGACCAAAGCAACTGTAACGCACCTAGAAGCCTCGATGCCAGTTCGACAGCGTTGTTCGTGTGTGGCATATCTTGCTGCACAGCATTATGCACGGACCATAGGCCTGGTGGGAACATGGCTGTCTGAACTTTATAGCGCCTGCGGCGACCAACGTAGGTGTCTTCGAACAGCATAGCCAGATCGGTGGCCCCACTAGGAAGGACATCGAGAAGTTCCTCAAAGGCATCTGGAACCTCGGCAGGTAGCAGGAACGCCAACGTGGGTGACATTCGCATCTACAAAGAACATTAATTACACTCTCAGAAATATGAGGTGTAGACTGGTACAGCCCTTGTCCCATATGTAACACCCCAAAACTACATTTCGATGTTCAGTTCACTGACGTCGAGCTGGCGATACCTACTTTTTGAGCTGCTTCATAGCTGTTGGATATAACGTATTAAATAGCTAATCTGCGTAAAAGACTACAACAAAAAAAAACTGAGTTTTCGCAGCAGGACCAAAATACCCTTGCTCGTCCTACTGCAGCCTTTAATGCGTAAATTATCTACTTTAATAAGTTGTATCGCTCGACCTTCAAGCCACTCCTGAAATTTGGTATCGTCGGTTCAACATCTCTGGACTGAACGTCGAATTGTTGTTTTGGGGTGTTACATATGGTACAGGGGTCTACCCGTAATCACCCCCTGTTCCTGAGAGTGTATTAGCATATACGTCGATGGAATATTGTATTGGCTTGACATGCACCTTTGTTATTCTGTGATCATATGTATTTTTAAACCTTTTTTGGCACGTGAAGAAAAGAGGCAGCGACACAACTGGTCCGTACTGATTAAATGAAATAAGTAATGAGAACGCGTAGAACAGATAATAAACGAATGAAAAATACGGCGTTTAATGTTTGTTCTGGTGATCGGGCTCGGTAATACAAAAAATTTGTGAAAATATGCTACAGCATTTAATGTTCCAAAAGAGGAACGCATTTTTCTGGGAGGCTTCATGACATGGTAAGCCGAATAAAATATTAAAGTATCAATACGATTATGGCTTACATTCAACCTTATAGAATATGACGTATAGAATAGGACGTAATTACCTAAACAACAAAATCTGCGCCTTAGCACTAGCGCGCTTGCATGCGCAACTCGCACAGCTTCCGGTACACCGATTGGCACAGATGAAAAAGCGTCTTTAAACCCTAGCTTGAGAGAAATGCCTGCGACACGCTGCGATCATGGCTGCCTCGAAGTCGCAGTAGACTACCTCGACTTCGACACTTGAAATGAAGCTGAGAGCACCGAAAAAAGTCTGAAAACGAAATGGAAGTGATGCTTTCCGCCGGTAGGTTTCCTCCTCCTTGTTCGGTAGCAAAGCGTACAGAAGCGGGATCATAGCACCATGGTACAGCCATGCATCGTGTACACCTGGTAGAATAGTGATGGCGTCACCTTTAAAGTCCCGTCTGCCCTCATAGTAGAAAGGCGCTCAAAGTTTTTCGGTGTGCCGAAAACCAGAAGACGGTCCTTGTCTCCGGAACCGCTGTGTTGAGAAAGAAAGGTCTCGTCATGTAGCCCCGACACCTGAAAAAAATACAATACACATTGCTTTATATTGATGAACTGGGAAGTTCAATAGGAATTTATGCTACGAAGATTTCAATTACCTTCTTCTCGTCTGGTAGAATTATGCCTTCTAGCAGCTTTGGGAGAACGTATGGACTTTGGCGTGCTTATTTTTCTTTCGAATGGTACGTTCCAGCGTGCTTTGAGAAGGCATCTGCGAAGCCCTATGCTTAATGAAAGTAGCGGGGCCATCAAGTAGGATCCGATGTGGTGGGTCACTTCCATTTTCTGCAATAAAATAGCGCACAAGAAAACTGTTTAGAAACTACGCTGCTGCTTCCCAAAATACAAAAAGACAAAACATCTGACCTGATTTTATCTCGATGCTCTCACGGACTTTCAGTATGATGGTCTCAGTTGAATCCTTAGCATGTGTGCTAGTTCCAGTTACGGCCACTACAACACTAATGGACTCGTCAGTAGTTATCTTTGCCTTGCAGATATTGAAATCCCGACATACCCAGTAAATAACAGCAACCCACGCATTTTTTGCTAACTGTATAGGAAAACCCCTCGTACAGTTGCAACCAAGCCCCAAGCTGGGTTTTCCTTACTTCCATACCCTCCGTGCCCCTAGCGAAAACGTAAAATGTGTAAGTAGTGCACTTTTTTGTAACCCACGTTCACGGGTCAGTTGTCCTCTAGGCAGAAGTGGTTAAAATTTGGGTTCGAAGTTCTTTAGTTAGACAAAGCATGACTACCCTAAGCATGGCTATCCCAGTTCCAAAGAGGCGCAGGTTGGGCTTCGTTTGCGACACGCGGGTACTGGACCTTTTGCCATTGTGTAAACAAGAGAAAGAAAAAGAAACTTTTGCTACACGAGGACACTGGATCCTAACCATTTTTTTTGTAAAACAAGGTCAAACCTATTTTCTCTGATACAAGGTCAAGCTGAGATAGAGGCGCAGGCCGTGCTTGGTTTGTTACACGCGGGTACTGACCCTTTCCCTTTTGGTAAAATAAGGGAAAGAAAAAGAAACCTTTGCTACATGAGGACACTGGACCCTAGTTAATTTTGTAAAACAAGGTCAAACGTGTTCTCTCTGATACGGGGTAAAACATACAACCAGTGTTCAGGTGACACTGATGAGTTCAAGTCATATTGATGACTGTTCTTGTCACGGAATGACCTCGTACGAAATTGTCGGTGTGACCAGTTTTTCTGTGACGAGTTTTCCGGTGACGAGGGGGATGGTGACCAGTGGGCCGGTTCACCATGAACGCATGCCAAAAAGTAATGCGCAGAAGATGAAAATGTAGCTTATACAATAGCACTTCTTATTTTAGTAATAACCAATGGAATATTACGAGTTCAATTGACCACGCATCGAATATTGCGTGCGCCGAAAAGTCTGTGTGCCGACGTGTATTACTCTAAAAAGCATACCAATTCGTGCACCACAAAACACGTAACCGAACCGTCCGCAGGTGCAGAGCGGGGGAATTGGGCACGGGGATATTGGCACTCGGGGTAAGCGAGACGGGGACTTTGAAAAGGGGGATTTTGATACTCGAGAAAATGGGCACGACGAATTTAGGACGGGGGAAATGACATCGGAGGAATCGTGCTATATGTATCCGTTAAAGCCACGTTACTTCGACAACGTGCATTCCCCACCATCAAAATCTCCGTTTCCCGCAGACGAAAGGTAGGAGCTTAATCCGAGGATGCAAAGACCTCTGCTGTGCCCCTCTCCCATTCCAGGACACGCTGTAATTAACGCGCTCAGTTGTGGCCATTGCTGCGTACTAACGTGTATTTCTACTTGCTGCATCCCTCGAGTTAGTACTTCTGCGGTGTGAAACTAACACGGTCAACTAAACGCCCATGACACATAAATACATGCCTTGCCGCGAATGACTTTACTGGGACGCTATCTATAGGGCATAGGATGTGACAGTCCTCGGATAATATCACTAGAAGAGATTGTTACGCCTTGACGCCACCAAGCGGCAACGCATGCAACTACAGAGTTCTTGGCCGTGCACATACTCTTGACGTCTCGAGCACAATACGCATTGCGCTTCTCGCCCGCCGAGTTTGAAGCGAGAGGTAGAAATAACGCGGTCATGTCATTTCGTTTCCGTAGACCTCTAAAAAAGTGACCCTCTCGCCACTCGCGCGACAAGGTCAGCCATGGAACCGATTTCACTAAGAGTTCCACGCATCCGTGACGCCTCCATAATTGTAGTTTATAGGAGGCAGGCACCAGTTCACAAAACTGCTCGTGCCGTTTTGCGTTCTGCTTGCGAAGAACCCCAGCAAAAAGATTACAGTTCCCACGATGCATGGTGGTAGCGGTGGCGTAATGAAACTGGCTGTGAGATCGGTTTACTGACACTATTACAAAAAATAAAAGGTGTTACCCGTCTTTCCGACACAGTAGTCTCTGGCCATAACCAACTTCATCCCTTCTTGAAGCACTAGATTGTAAATGACAAGAGTGGCTACCATGAATAGCCCTGTCACAGCCATCATGAACAAGTTAATGCGACCGGAAGTTTCGGTGGACAGTCTCAGATTGGAAGACGAGATGCTGCTGTTGGCTTAAGATGACTGATCTTGTTTACTCAGACGCCTACGGCGTTTGCGGAAGGCACGTGCGCCTCGCGTCGCCAGGACCAGACGACGTCTTTCTTTTGCCCTTCCTCGCGTCCCTTGTATTTTTACTTTTGCCAATAACAAACTAGACCCGTCTGTCGCATCTAAGTGTTATTGCAATATAAGCCCCTGCCAGTTTTGATATAAATGTGCATCGCACCAGCATGTGGCCCTGTACTGCGTGATGCAGGCTGAAAACTCAAAGTTAATAGACACAATGCACTGGCTAATTACTAATGTAAACAAACAATAGCCTCTTTTTGTCCAGTCATTGTTTTCAAAAAAACGACACCCCATAGCTGAGTTGTTACAACTGGGGATGACAGAATTTTACAGCTTAGTTGGCCACCTTTGTTTTATTTAGTGCACTGTTAATGCTCGAGATTCCTTTGGCGTTTGTTAGCACTTTTGAATGCTATGACAATCTGTAATATAAAGACTATAGGGTAAAAGGTGTCGAAAACAATACGGTTTAACATTAAAGATTACACTTTTTACCAGCGCGGATCAGTATGGACCTTTCGTAAACGGTAAATAGGAGCTTGGTGTTGTTAGCGGGAGCTCGTGTTGTGGTGATCCTCACTGTGACTCCAACAGGCAGAGTAGCTGGGACTCGTCCTTGAAGTTAGACAATACCCAAAATGTGGCCATTAATGCATTTTTATGTTCGCATAACTCTCACACTCTCCAGGCTTCCACAAATTACACTACACCAATCTCGCCAGAGTGATAGATTACGCAAGGCATGTGGCCGCGGGGTGAGTCGCGTGCTAGATTGAGCCCACTTACTTTTACTGTCCGACTACGTTCTCCCGCTGGTTGTTTTGTAAATCGTCGAGTCAGTCGGAATGCCATCACTCTGTCCGAAAAGGGAACACTTTCCTCGGTTATTTGGTTAACGCAGAATCCGTGTTCCGCTTAGTCACTTGGGGTTCGCCGAATCCGTCCTCGTACCGTCATTGGCCTCGTTTACGAGGCTGCGACTGTAGCGCACCGGATCCACTTTAATTACAGCGTTTACATGAATTCGCATTCACCGGTGGCGCCACCTCGTCTCGAATGATTACAATGTGACCTTCGTGACATGTCAGTCTTTTTCGGTTAGCACCGCGTGCAGGATATCGTGATGACTGGGGCGGTGGGTATGAGGGGAGTCCATTGGCGACGACGTGGTCTGGAGTCTGGACAACGGCACAAGGCGTGTGTGTGTATGTTAGTTGGGGTCATCTTATCCTTCTACCCTTCCATTCCTCTTTTCCATCCCTCCCTTCTACACTCTTAAAAATGAGTCGTGAAATTTACGAGGAAAGTTTCGGCAGCTCTATTTGCAAACATTTCTCGTCAATATAACGTACAATCATTTTATGAAATTACGTGGGAGAAGTTGTCAAAACAATGAAGCACCGCATTCTTAATTTGCGAGCATATGCGTGAAAATGACGATTGAATCGTTTCCGAATCTTCCCTCGTGGAAATAATGTACTGGCGTTTTTTCTAAATTGACTAGGAAAGTCGTGATTTTGATTTGCGGCTATGTACGTGAAAATTGCGAGGAAATCATTGGCAGCTCTATTTCCAAACATTCCTCGTGAAAACAACGTACCAGCGCCTTCTGAAAGTGTGCGAGAAAAACCACAAAAAAAAAGGTGCACTCAATTTTTCAACTGAAAGTATGTATGCGTAGCACACCAACATTATGATCAGTGTTCTTCACGTAATTAATAAGACAGAAATTTAAATATTACTTATCACTTTATTCAAGTTTCTGAGCCTGCCTCACTGTACACTCTCCTTGGTGATCATGGTGTGATATTACATCCTGCGTAAAAGAGAAGAGAACATTACCCTATGCTACCCTATAGGACCGGAGCGCTCAAGTTTCACCGCTGACTACAGCGCCATTCCAGCCCCTGGTGGGACGCCCGAATCCGAGTGGCTCGTTGTTTTTCGCCTCGCTTCTCCGCCGTATAGCGGTCGGATAAGCTAGTCAATAACACTAATTGCGATAGAGAAGATATAAAAACCCGGCTAGCACAAATATTTCGTTGTTGATCGCAGTAACAACCTCCGATATTGTTGTAGTTAGTCCTTACGATTCTTCCGCTGCCCTGTAAAGCCGTACGAGACTCGAACGGCGCCAAGCCTGAACCACGGCAGTACTCCAACAAAATTTAGTTTCTCGTTCGTTGGAAGATCAGTTTTGATAAATACGCCAGAAAAACGAAATGGAATTGGTGTCAGAACAATAACAGCATGACTACCGAACGCGGGAAAGTCAGTTGGCAGTGCCTGCGTGACGGAATATTTGATTTTCGTGTGCGGCTGTCCCTTCCCTTGATGTGTTTGACGGGGCCTCGATCGTGATGTTGGATCTCTTTGGCACAAATATTTCAACTATATTCACTGGCACGATGGGAACGGCAGGGAGGAGCTTCAGTTACCCCACCTCCAGCACTAGCTTCCAACCTTCGATAGGGCTTCTGTCTCGCGAGCCTCGAGCGTGAACGTGCAGCCAAATCGCAGCGAAGGGCAGCGAAGACGTGCTGGAGGTCGGCCGTTCAGAAGAGACGCCCTGCCGTTCGTACTTTTTCAGCAAACTTCTAGCTAGGAGAGGGGCTTTTGGGGGTTGCGAGTGCAGCTTTCTCCTGCCGTTTGTGTTTCTTAATCGCTGTTCCCGTTTTATTACCTGTTTATAGCCATCATGTACGACCCTATAATATACACATGCATCCCCCCTCCCAAACAACACACACAAGGAATGCACATCCAAACCGCCTCAACCAGCCCCTCCCTCCCCCCTTTTTAAAATAAAAAAAGCCTGATTACGTTTTTACTTGTTAGAGACAATAATAGTTTTTATTATTTTGTGTCGATTTTCCACTGATCACACCGGAGATCTTATAATATTGATTTATTTTTCAGTGGGGGCGGTTCAGTTTTGATTCCGCCAACGTCAGCGAGGATCTGCAGCGTGCACTTCGTGAACACCTGCAGGGACAAAACGCTGAGGCTCATCCTGCAACAAGTTACTAGACGAGATGCCAGCTGAGGTGTTGAATAAAGACTAATTGCAGGGAACCTACCAACCCTGTTATTGCTCGTGAAATATTCTTAGTTAATTTAAATTAATTTTTACCCCCTCGCTCGAAGATACAGGTGACTTTTCCTCGTCTATTTTGCATTCTCTATATGTGCCCGGTTCTTAGCCAGTTAAAAGGATCGTTAGTTGATTGGCAACTTCTGTAGTCTCTTCTGTCTTGGAGTTACATGTTTTGGTTTAGTCTGTACCCCAAGATTCAGTATAGCTTGGCTAAATATATATAAGCTTAGGTGACGACTGCTTTCTCCCGAACAGGGAGACATCTTTCGTGAGATTTGGAATATCATGAACAGCTGATCTGCCGTGCAAGATCCCTGAAATAGTCGGGGTTCTCGGCCCTACAATTTCTTTAACAGTCCTTGCTTCTCGAGATGTGTACAACATCTGCAAGTGTCCTGCCGGCCATACTTCAAGTCTGCGCCAATGTCACCGTGTTAAGACCATGGGAAGAATTTTTATATTGTCAAAAGGTTGTGTGTTTACCTACTGTTGGTTGTGATGAAACTGAATAAAAAATGTTTTCACTGTCAACAAAACATTTCTAAAAGCGTTGCATTATGCTGCTGTACCATATTTTCCAGACTATAGTCCGCAGGAGCAAATTTGGGGTAAAAAATAAAAGATTTTGCTTAGATTGTCCACACAAGGTGCATAGTCTGCCACTGGTGCTTAGTCGTCACGAATATCTTCTCATAGACGGCACACCTTGAGAAATGTCTGCTTTCTTAGCTCACAAAAAAGCCTATAATATACATAAATCACCATTAACATACTTTTTCATTAACAAAATCCGTCTCGTCATAATAAACAATATTGAAAAACAAAAATCCCCGCAAAGTCCGCACAGCCTCAAATTTCAACTTTTAAAAGTATAGCCCGGAAAATACGGTACATTCCTGGAAACGCTTGAAAACATGCAACGAAACAAACTTTATTCAGTGAAGCAGCAATTAAACACTGACAGGCATGAAATATTTTTCCAGAAAATAAAAATTGTTCTAATAATGGCAACCTATCATGTGTCAGTGGTGTTTTCTTTGCTACACGACATTTTCCTGCTAAAATGTCCCACACAGGAAAGTATGAATCAAGCCCCCATTCAATATTTGAAAATCTTGCATGTGGATTGGACACCTTGAACCTCAAAGAGAAATGAAGTTTTTATAAATCTATCCAACTGAACAGCGTCATAAAAATTCGACTAAAATTATGTGCAGTCATCTGCATAGGAGACATTTATGCAGGAGATTTAGTCTAGGCTAGCCTCTTTTCGTTTTCAACTGTTTTGCCCCTCTTTCTGACAGAATCTCGCGGCACATTATTGTTCAAACTCGCTGAAAAAGTACCAGTAATCAGCTGGAGCAGGTCCCAGTAACTGCAACCTACTGCCTCAGTGAAGTGGGACAAAAATACCTGGTAATAAATCTACGAGGCCTTTGTTCAGGTCGTGCCCTGGCGTTTTAGTTCCCTACTGCTGAGGCAGGCTGATGCAGGAAGCGTGTTCAGCAATACTAATAAAATTAAGATCGTCGGCACAATGCTCGCACCGGTCCGCGACACCAGCCCAGCGAGGACCTGTAGTCTCAACTGTACGGGGGGACCTATCTCTCCCCGGAATTATCACCCTATGCTCGCACGATCCGCGACACGTTAATATTTCTTCGACGTGGACGAGCCCGAAAAGCTATCCCACTCGTAGCCTCCAGTGCGAGAACGTAGTCTGCCGGTGGTTTGGCGACCGAAAAATAGTATCCCGACGTCGTCTAACAGGACTCACGAGAACAGTGGTTCATTGTGAATAGTAATCTGTCTTTTAAGAGAAGGCAGAACGTTATTACAGTGCAAAATTTAAACAAGGGACGCTCACCTGTAAAGGTATCTCGTAGACGCCGCACGGCCGTACTTGCGAGGCGGACCCGACTCGTTGGCGGGGAAATCAACCGCTTTCTCGGCGGAAGATGCGTGTTGTTGAAGCTTCTCTATCGTTTCTTGACTCACCATGAGAAATAATTCTCGCACACTTTCTATCCTTATCTAAATCGTCACCGTACGCTCGAAACACCTGCGACGCCAATGCAACGCTACGAACGCGACCGATGCGACACGACCATGTGTTGTACTGCGGTGGCGCTTACCATCGCAATTTCGAAGCGCCCCCTGGTTGGGCGAATCGATTCTATAATATAACGTCACATAACTCGCTCAAAGGACCACTATGTGAGGAAGGCAAGAGAGATAATAACAGCTTCATCCTGACACAAAAGGTGAGGAAAATAAAACAATAGCATTTCTAAAAGTTTGATATTGGTGGTGTGCCTTCTTTGCATGCCCAGGGCTATGCTACAGGTAATAGTGTTCACAGCAGGGCACAACATTTATTAACTCGAACCTTAGGCACGATAATGAAAATGTTTGACAAAAATAGCCTTTTTCAGATTCAAGGTTGCACTGCAACATTTGAAGCACATATGGATTGATGAAGGCCACAACGAAAACATCCGAAAATGGCCATTTTTCAGGGCTGTGCTAATATTCAAATTTTCTTATAGCAGTTTAGTATAATACGGCATTCGATATTGGTTTCAACATTAATCGTACTTCTGTAAACAACTTAATTTTTGCAAAGGCCTAGTTTTTGTGAGTTTATTGAAATTGCTTAAAACTGGTCATGCAAATAAGTAACACCATGGATACGAATACATTGAACATTACTCCCGATTGCGAAATTTTGTACCCGCAAAGTGTTTCAAAAACTGATACTACACAAAATGTATGAAATATTGAGCTCTCAAAAATAAAGTCGTTTACGCCATTCTAACTTTTCAAAGCGCCCGTGAAGTCACCATTGCAATGAACTTGCTATGTTCAGTGCGCTTCTCCGCATGTGCCAGTGCGCTGCGGAGAAGCGAGACCATGGATTAGACTCCGCAATCGCATTAATCGCGCTTACACCCAACACCACCCAGAATAATCAAAGCCTGGGCATCGCCTCCTCTCCCTTCACGAAACGTCATCACAGTCAGATCGCGCTAACTCGGCTATTGGGCCCGAGTCCGACCTTCGACGCGCTGATTGAACACGAGCCCCGGCCGAACACTGACTTGAACACTCGTGCCCAATCTCAGGCCTCGATCGATCTGACTGGGACGACGGTGCGGAGGCCTTCTGCTTATCTAGGTGGAGTTGTAACACCCCAGTCGCAAGAACCTTGCTTCGTCGCAGTGCAGACTCATACTTTGGTGGGAAAAGCACACCTCCAGAGTGGAGAGGTTCCCATGTACGCATGAAGAATTAAGAAAAAATTTAAACATGGTTCAGTGAATGTTTACGCATCTGATGGATGTCGGAGCTCCCCTCGAGGCCAAATTTAGAAAACGAATAACACTGTAGCTATTTTGTTATCAAGAATCTGTACTAGGCTGCAATGTCCTAACAAGCTATGTCACGACATTGCGGCAACAGTTCTAATTTAAGAATTAAGGATGAGCATGGCGAGAGGACCATAAAATCCTATATTTACTTACAACCTCTATGTGGGCCTTGACTTGATCACCGCCATAGCCACTACAGAATTTGGATCAGAATTAATCGAGCTTTGGCAGTGTGCAGGATGATAACGAGATTAATTAGATTTTCATTTAAAAAGTATATTTATTGCCCTCATACTGATTATGTACGCTTATAAATCGATATGCCCATGCAACATGCTGCTGACAAGCATAACTAAATGACAAGCTTTGCTTGTTGCCTCGATTACAACTGCGCAGCTTAAGCAGATCCTTGAGAATTTTAACAAAACATTTAGTTTGGTAATTAAAATAATTCACTTCTAACTTTATTTCACTGGATGACTTTTGGCCCTTGATATTAGGTCTTTTTTTGTACCATACCTAAAGTTACTATCCGTGCACAGTCATGCACCTTCAGTGACATATTACTGCATTTTGAAAACATATGTACGAAAGTAACCAAAGCAGCCTACAGCTAAACAAGTGATACCAACACTGTCAGGATGACTGAGGCTAGCGTGACGGCACTGAGTAACAGGCTTGAAGAGAGGCGCAGAAACTGTGATATTCACCTGAAAAGTTAATAAGCTCAAATCATTATTCACTTTAAGCCCAAAATCAATGATTCGCTCATGCCTAGTATTCTCAGTATGAAGCCAAAGGCGAACCAAGTAGTAGTCCATTGATTAATTGCCGAAATAGAATACAATTTGAATACCGAACTTGGTGCTTTGCTTATTTTTGGAAGGTTGCGATAAAAAATGCAATACTTAATTGGGTGAAAAACAAAGCTTTGTAACACAATGATGTGCATCATTACATTCTACAAGTCGTTTTACATGTGTACACGTACATCACTCTATTTTAAAGCTAACAGAATTGTCAAAAAAGGCCGCGAGAGTTTTGTCGATGTCTACTTTACTGCGTGTTCGTGGGACTCTGCGGACATTAGTAAAGGGGATAACCGTCACAGTATGTTGACTAATTGACCAATATCTGTTAGCTTTGTAACTAATGGCTTTATGGACCATGCTGCAACTGCAGTGTTAAAAGCAAGCCAACATTAAAGGCTATCCCGACTTAAACAATTCACGAAAAGCCAAGCGGCTTCGAGATTGTCATTGTCCAACTTTTGTGTTTTAATGTCGGATGCAAAAACCGCACTCAGCTTGAGCTCAAGAATTCGTGCCGTTAATGGTGGGTAGAAGAGTGACATAGTTGTACAAGAAATGTCGTCACTATCTTGACAGTGTGCCCTTGGCAGATGCATCGGCGTCATACTTCCAAGATAGTGAAGGTGCGTCCGAAGCAACCACGTCAGCACAACATCCTGAGGTCTTTCCCGAGTGCGCAATTTTCGAATCAGGTGACAAAAAGGCAAATTTTCAGCATTCAATATCTTGAACCCTGTTGCTGTACACAAATAGTGTTAGTCTTTAATGTTCACTGCCTTTGAAACTAGAATTGAAACATATACCATAAAACAATTAATTGAAACCATTAAAAACTTTTGGTTCATTAGTTTTGATTAACATACCGCGACGGCTATCCCCTTATCTAATGTCCTTTGAGCCCCACAAACACACAGTGAAGGAGGCACTTAAGTAACACTCTTGCCGTTTTATTTTTAAATTTCGTTCGAATCAGATTAGACAGCTTTGTATATATGTCTTTATAAATAGCGGGTGCATGTGCATGCATCTGTGGACCATCCCACTATAGAGGTCCACTTTTCCTTAGGTAAAACTGGATCGAATTGAAGAAGGCCAGTTTTACACAAACTCCCAGCATGGCATGTACCAAGGACCGCCAGAAATGATTGCTCACTTCATAGAACACTCTGTGCAACTTGAAGAGAGCGGCTTGCAGTCTTTGACGGTGGGTCTACCCGCTTGGTGCAACTGGGACCTGCAAGAAAGTTAATTCAGCTTGCCATATACCAGAAAGTAACGAAGACAAGGCCAGTATATTACACAAACCCCCAGCATGGCATGTACCAAGGACCGCTAGAAATGATTGTTCACTTCATAGAACACTCTGTGCAACTTGAAGAGAGCGGCTTGCAGTCTTTGACGGTTGGTCTACCCGCTTGGTGCAGCTGGGACCTGCAAGAAAGTTAATTCAGCTTGCCATATACCAGAAAGTAAGAAATACAAGGCCAGTATTACATAAGCCTCAGCCCGGCATATACCAACGACGATCAGAAATGACTGCTCACCTCGTAGAACACTCTGTGCGGCTTGAAGAGAGCGGCTCTCGGTCTGACGGTGGGTCTACCCGCTTTGTGTAGCTGGGAACTACGAGAAAGTTAATGCAGCTTGCCATATACCAGAAAGTAACAAAGACAAGGTCAGTATTACATAAACCCCCAGCGTGGCATGTACCAAGGACCACCAGAAATGATTGCTTACCTCAGAGAGCACTCCATGCGGCTTGAAGAGAGCGGCTTGCAATCTTTGTTGGTGAGTGAACCTGCCTGGTGCAGCTGGGACCTGCAATATATTTAATACAGCTTGCCATATACCACAAAGTAACAAAGACAAAGCCAGTAATACATAAGCCTACAGCACATGTCCCAAGGACCGCTACAAATGCGCGCTCACCTCATGGAACACACCATGCGGCTTAAAGAGAGCGAGACAAAGAAGACGGACAGGACAAACATCCAGTAATACATAAGCCTACAGCACGGCATGTCCCAAGGACCGCTACAAATGCGCGCTCACCTCATGGAACACTCCATGCGACTTGAAGAGAGCGGCTTGCAACCTGAGGGTGAGTGCACCTGCTTGGTGCAACTGGAACCTGCAATAAATTTAATACAGCTTGCCTTATACCACAAAGTTGCAAAGACAATACCAGTATTACATAAGCCTCCAGCATGACATATCCCAAGGACCACTAGAAATGCTTGCTGAACTCATAGAACTCCCCATGCGGCTTGAAGAGAGCGGCTGGCAATCTTTGGATAGTACTTACAGGTTCATTTCACTTCCTTGATGAGCCTGAGCACTTTAGGATGAATGCCGCTCTTTGCAGTATGGCATGGTGCACCCCTGGTGCCTTTTGGGGTTTATCCGGCCAAAGTACCTATAACAAAGATATACCAACTGGGTCACATACTGCAGTGAAATATACATAAAATATTAAAAAATAAAACTAAAAAGCTATGTAATTAAACAGATAATTTACAATTTCTGCTGAATTAGTAAACATATTTTGACGTTTATCCATCTGTCTAATGTGCGCCGAGCCCTAGAATTATACAGTGAGGACGGCGTCCACATATCTATCACTTCCATTTTCCTTCACAACCCGTTCAAGATTACAAAAAGAAAACGATATATTGAAGGACTGGTAAAGGCGAGCGAGTTGAACATGAATACTTAAAATCGAAAGAATAAAACACGGAGGACAAGAACGTGGTTGTCCTGTGCTTGTCCTTCGTGTTTTATCCTTTCGATTTTAAGTAAGAAAACGATATATCGCAAGAAGTTTTCGTCGTAATTTCAGCTGTCTAAAGAGTCAGGTATGCAAATGAATGAACAGCACTCATCAATGAGAAATGAAACGAGAAAGCGCAGAAAAGTAAATAATAAAATATAAACTTCTGCGAAGCCGATCAGACGTTGGGTACGCTGAGCTAATTATACGATTTCACGAAATGTTCACCCCTAAACTGACAGTGCGGTGGAAGCTGCATGTTCGTTTGACCAGTCAACAGTCAATTTTGCACAACGTGATCCCCGCCTCTGCATACTCACGCGGGGAGAGCGAGGTCAAGCGATAAGAGGCATTGATTATAGTTGACGAACAAGCAGCTTGCACCGCACTGTCAGCTTAGGCGTGAACGGAATATAGGACATGCAAAAACCTAAAATATATGTACCGTATTTTCCGGGCTATAGTCCGCACTCGGTGTATAGTTCGCAGGGGCAAATTAGGAATTGAAAGTAAAAGTTATTGCTTAAATAGTCCGCGTGCCGTGCATAGTCGGCACCTGGTGCTTAGTCGACACGACAATCTTCTCATAGACGGCACACCTTAACAAATGTCTGCTTTCTTAGCTCACAAAGAGGCGCGTATTATACACAAATAGTCGTTAACATACTCTTTGATTCACAAACTCCGTCACGTCTCCTCATAAAGAACGATCTTGAAAAACAAAATTCCTGTATAGTCCACACCCATAGATAGTCCGCACAGCCTAAACGTTGAACTTCTAAACATGCATAGTCCGCGGACTATAGCGCGGAAATTACGGTATAAAAAATAAGCACCTTTTTAAATATAAAGTCAGAGCCAGCAGCGAGCTGCAGAGTGGATACTTACAATAATTAACCCTCCCAACTGCTTGAGAAATTTCCCGTCAAATTACGAGGGCCGGCAATATCTTTGTGCACCTCTTGGAAACTCTTGAATCGAGTGCATTGTAAACTTCCGTTTTCGAAGCCGCTAAAACATCGTTCAATGACATTACATCGTCAGGAAGGTGTTAGCCGCTCACTTATGTTGTCTGGCTGCATGAATGTTGTTGCAAAAACAAACACAGAAACTAAGCTTCCATAAAAGCTCGCACTCGACGAGTTCTCACTAAGAGATAAAAGGCGCAGGGCTCTGGGTAAAGGCGCCGCTGCAGCACAGACAAATAAACACGTGCATACTATAACGGAAACATAACGTGCTGAAAAAGAAACACCAAAAGTAAAACATGTCGGTGGACGCTCGTGTTCTCAGACTGAGGATTTAGAACACGCTCGAGCGCTACCACGCGTGCATGGGGTTTCCATCTTCAACCGAAAGCACTCGAAACGCGAACATGGGAGTAATATTCGATTTCAATAAGTAAGCAAGACATTGCAAGGATGAAGTAACATTGCATACCTTGAAGTGGGCAATTTAGTCGTCGATGAGAGCTAATGAGGCCTGATGCATCACAGAATAGTGCAATTAAGAGATAAAGGCCCGTTCACACTCTTGCGACCTCTTAAAACTGGGTTCCTTGAAACCTCTTACAACCAGAAGACACACTGTCGCCATCTTTTGGGTAGCAGTGTAAACTTGGCGGTCCGGCATATTTTCTATTTCTCTCGCGCATTATCCTATCTTTCTTGGATCGAAAACCTTTGTCATCGTTATAAATGAGCCTTTCTTATAAGTATTACGCACAATTGACCTCGGAAATCCGGCAAAACCTCCCCTCTTGTGAAATGCAGTTCCAGGGTCACCGCATAGATTGCGCCAGCGTGCCAGTGTGTTCTCTCATCCTAAGAAATTGTAAGAGGTTTTAACAAGTCTCGTCTCTCTCGGTCGTACTCGGTTGCAAGAGTGTGAACAGGCCTTCACACTACACTGACCACAATGTCAAGAGCCACCGAGGCGAGTTCGACGAACGCCCGGCAGCGATAGATGTGACGTCTGTCTGAGGCTGCGCGGTACGGCCGTACGGCACACGACACGGAGCAAAACAACAGAGATGGGAAAGAGCAGGCGGCTCCAAGGTTACCAAGGTGTTGCACCAACCACCAACACCGCCATTCTGCGAGACAGGAGGATCGAGAGAGAGCTGCGCGGCTGAGCGGCTGGGGCATTCAACTCCCCGCCATCTGCGCATGCTTGCGCTCCTGGGATTTCGGCTTTTCTGGAAGGCTTGGCTCTCGCGCCAAATAAATAATCAGGGCATCCTCGTATTTTGAAACGATGAGTGTGCTCGTCTTTTTTGACGAGGGAAAGACACGTAAAATTGACGTCGGTTTTTTACAGTGTAGGTACTCGGTTCGATTCCCTAGAGTTTACATGGAGGTATCAATTCAGGTCAAAAACCTTAAACCAGCCGCTTCAGATGGATCGAATCAGACTCGATTCGATGTGCTTGGCTAGCGAATACAGGCGTTTATTACATAGGACCATTCAATACGCTAGTGTCGTATCCATGCAAAAGCAACCACTGTGTTCTTTTTCACTACCCTTCTCCGGTATGCCTAGCCCTTTCCTGGCCCAGGAAGAAAAGACACCCCTCCCCTCTGCCCCATCCTCTTCCTCTCCGTCCTCATTTACTGAAAGAGGGCAAGAGAAAAAAGGTGAAGGGGCTACTGGTGCTTTCCTTCATGCTGTTGTGTGAGGAACGAGCGGAAGACCCGGATGAACGCCTTGGACGCGTGTGTTGCTCCAAGTTCGCTTGTCCTCTCCACGATTCCCTCCATTTCTTTACTGCCAGACTTAATTTGTGCTAACGCATTCAATAAACGAAAATTCTCTGGTCAACGAGACACCATTATCCGGTAATAAGTTGCACAGATAAAAGCCGAAAGTGCAGAATATTACGAAGAACATGTGCATCGGGTACAAGATCCGGCAAGACAACTGTAGCTGCAATGTCTTCAAACTTCATCGCTCTCCAAACTACCAAGCCCTCCGGCGGCAGTGGGTTGCGTTCGTAAACTAAGAAGACTTTTCCCCAACTCCATCCTCATGAGTATGCTCGGAACATTTTGTGAATGGACGTCGTACCGTCGATGAACATGCAAGCTCGCAGGTGCGTTCAAGTTTGCTCGTGGGAATCGCCGATTCAGCTTGCAGCTTTCTGTAACTTAATTTATCGTAATGTTGATATTTTACAGTGGCCAGATTGCTCTATTTTATCATCTACGACTCTTAGTTGATGGCTCATTTCCGCAGCCGGGTGTGGCTGGAAATTGGCGGAAAGTTAGTTGTCTTGGTTTTCCTTAATCACGACCTCCTGCGCGATAATCGAGAGCTGTGAACTTATGTTGGCCGTCACAACGCGACTGGATTTTTCTTATTTTGAAATTTAATACGCAATGTAGCCGTGAAAAAAAAGTAATATTGTTGAAATATGCTCATGCCTCGATTTCGAATGGTTCAATCACAGATCGACTCGCTCCGTCAATGGGCATATCTTGACTTCGCTGTTTTCAGTTATCGACGAAGGACACACTCCTTGACGCGGCATCCTCAAATAAAACGTTTATAAATATCTACAAGCAGGAGAGAGCTGCCTTCAATTGTTTTCTGCTTTTTACTGTACAGCGGTGAAAGCATGTCACTCTTGTGTGTCTTGTTTTGCTCCCACTCTTGCCAAAAGGGTGGCGTGGCCTCGTCAGGCACTTCTAGTGCCTATGAGCCATGTCCCCTGAGACTTTCTGTAAGGCTGTTTCAAATAAACTCATTCAAACAAACAAAAATATACTCATTTCGCGTGTCCTTGTTTACATATTTCATATTTGTGGACTACACGAAACGCCAAAAATATTCTTAGTGTACTGCATCAAGAACGACAAAATACTTGAAGGTAAATTCAATCTCTGTTAAATCATACAATATTTTGAGTACTCGCCTTCGATTTCTATCGGTGGCGCGTTCAGTGCCGCACTTCTCGGCTTCGCCGCACTGGCCGATGCCAATGATGAGCGCCAAGAAACGTGCCAAATGAGTTGAATAACGTTGTCTGCGGCACACAATAACACAAGAGGCGCTCCAAGTTCGATACTCAGCATTTTGGACTCTGGAGTACCTTACTAGCACACCCAACACGGAAGCGGCTCCCCGAAGAGCACTTTAGCTAACGTTTCGAACCCCCCAGCATGACCGCAAAACGTGACGTTCGCTAGACCGCGCGCTACCGCATTCAAATTTGTGCTACCCACGATAAAACCGTGTCTACTGCGTTTCACTAAAACCGAGCACTACAGCCAAAGCTACATGGGAGAGAGCGTATGCCATCCTGTTCAAAATGAGGGAAAGTTGGAATGGAAGAGAAGGGCTGGGATTTGGGAGGAGAGGACCCTCTCGCTCGGGTAGCGGTTAAGAGCGGGCGTGCGACATGCCGTGAGATTAACAGCGCCAAAATTGCGTCATCAGAGAGCGCGCGGTCTTCGGAGGTTTGCTATCTCCGGTATCGGTGCTTTGGCTTTCGCCTTCAAGTCCTCTTAGGATTAACATAAGAGACCCTCTTGCATTTTTTTATACAAGGATGTGTTATTATCTATAAAGTAGTTTAGAAATAAGAGATGGTCAAGTAAACAAATATTTTGGCACGAGAACCGATCGGGCCTTCGGAAGAGCTCTGACATGTAAGCATTGCGAGTGTATTTACTTTCGTTGGTAAAATTTTTAATTAACGCAGACATGTTTTAGTTTTTAGAATGATACTTTAGAATAATAGTTACACACAGCGGTTAAGCTAGAAACGTGTACACAGCTACATTACTTGGGCACAAAAACATTGGAGCGCCGTGTAAGAACAATATGTGTGCAACGATGCCTGTGGAAAGGTGTGTTTTCCTTGAATCAAACTTCTTTTCAGACGTAAGAATCACTCGGAAACAACGATGTTTTATGAGTAATAATTTTCGCAAGATGGCATGACACCGAATGATGCGACATGGATAAACAGTTCATTGTAGCAATGTAATTCATACAGAACCAAGCTTTCAATGGATGTATTGCCTAGAAAAACAGTAACGTGTTGTTGAGAAATTTTGTTTCTTCCAAGATAACACAGTAAGAAAGTTATTTTATTGGTGCGAAGAAAAATTACATTAAACAAAAATAGGGAACATTATTTTTGAAAGAGGTTTTGATATCTGACTCAATCTTCCACGTTTATTCTTTAATTATCAAAGTCAATTCAGTTCATCAAGTTTACCGCGGCTTTAATACTGAGACACTCGTGAACGCTCATTATTTTTATCACTTATCGCCAACCACATATCTTTTTAGACAAATGGCTATCTTGCACCGCAGCCGTTACATCAAGAGAACATCAAAACCTTCCTGAGTAAGTAGCTCCAACGAGAGACGGAGGTCTTGATGAAGACAGCGATACGGACGCATGATTCTATCGCGTAGCGTCCCGTACGAAAAAAAGGACATAAAGAGTTCTTATCTCTTAAACATATCCATGCAGTAAAGATACCACCATAAGTAAACATGGGTACTGCCACCTCAGACAACGACCGATTGATGCCTCTCAATATCGCTCGAGAGACTTCGAGCAGTCTCTCGAGCCACAGCCGAAACAGAACAAAGAAGCCGTAGCACAAAAAATTGCAGACAAACCTGCACAACCTGCATACATAACATTAACGGCAGAAGCAAGTCACAGATGCGGCATAACGAAAAACAGTTTTGGAATCCAACAGCGCGTTACATAACCGAAGACGTTGTCGTCGTGCTTGAGCTCGCCGGTGACTTTTATGTATATCCTCTTCTTCTGCAGCGTCTCAATGAACTTCGTCGGCACTCGAATCTCACAAACACACGAAGACCACCCAGGAAGCAACCATAGAACGCACCGAGTCGACACCGACGCGGTTTCAAATTTCGAACCCAATGGCGGCGGCCAGTGGCATACCAACTTGTTTTTGAGTAGGAGGGGGGGGGGGGGCAAACCAGACCTCCCCTCCCCCGGGCCGGGGGACGGTGCCCTTGGTATCCCTTAGCGCCGCCGGCCACTGTTTGCCCTGCCCAGTGGCGGCTGTTTCAGGGAGGGGTGGGGGGAACACATGCCTTGCCCCCCCCCCACTCTGAGAACCGGGGGGCAAGCGCACCCCTTGCCCTCCCCCCCCAACCCGGTTGGTACGCCCATGGCGGCGGCAACAGGCAGTCGGCATCTGCGTCCAGGCGGTAGTTTCGTTTCCTTCGTTATAGAAAATGTGCAAACTTGCAATCCCAACCTCAGACATAAAGTAAAGACATGGCATGTTTTTCATAATAAAAATGCCAACTTATAGAAATGAGCGAACTTAAAACTATACTTCGCGACACTTTGAATACGGCACTACGACTACTACACAGTCTTGGGTAGTTACTTTTAAATAGTTATTAGTTACAGTGACAGGTAGTATGTCAAAATGTATTTAAGTTACAGTTGCAGTTACTAAAAATAAAAGTAACGCGTTACAGTTAAAGTTGCTTTGTCATAGAAACTTAGTTACTTTCAAGATACTTTCGTTTTATTTTTAATATAACTATGAATACATTGATGACCACACACAATGACTACGATTTATTTACAAATTACCTTTCTTTTTCTCTTACGACCTCTATTATTCCCCTTTCTCAGCTGACCGGAAGGATACCGATGAACAGACGGGTCCATTACAATAATGGGGAGGGGAGCAGAAGGCTAAATCATTTCGAACTGAATAAAGTGGAAAAGACCGTTAGTATCAACAAAGGCAAGGAAAGGAGTGAACAAAAACAACAGAGGGTCGTCTCGGGAGGTGTTCCGCTTTTCTTTTTAATTTCTTATATGCAAAGCATAACCAAGGACCCGACCGTGGATAACGGGCTCACTGCCCCTGGGAAAAAGCAAGTCGACCGGTAGCAGCATCGTCTGTGGCCCCGGTCAGATAGTGTCTACCGGCGGCCACTCGCTTTCGCAGAGAAAGCTATCACCGCGACTGCTGCGCCACCGTCGTCAGAGGCTCTCAATAGGCGGTAATAAACAGTTCACCGTTAAGGATCTCTTATACTCCGACATGGAGCGTAGCAAAAGAGGCGCAGCACAGAGCACACAGATACTGCTTTGTTGCAAATATGGAGTTCCTGCTCGCTGGACAATGAAACGCACGTCTTCTGCGGTACGCTGCGTTCGCTGCGCTCAGCGTCGGAGTAAAACAGAGCCTTTATGTGTCTACGCGTCGCGTGTTTCCGCGAGGTGGCTCTGTCGCTTGGCTGAAGAGGCGGTCGTGTTTGATAATGCCGGAAGGGGTGAAGACAGGGCGAGAGAGCCACACACACCGGTAACCCCTAAAGAGACCCTGACAGGGTATTTATGCTCGCCAAGGTTTTTATTTTTACACGATATAGGAGAGCCCAACTACCCAGAACACAATTTGCGGCTCGGAATTCGTTTTATTTCGACCCGAAAGCCGGCGATAGAGAACTGTCCTGTTTGAGTCGCGCTCACTCTCTTCTTCGATGTCAGGTGGCGACTTTATGCTTGAGACACAACCACCAATGGTAATCAAGGTCGTTAGTCATCAAAATCACACACTCAACGCAAAAAACATACAAAAATACGAATACCCATTTTTTTGCAGTCCAGTTTCGGTATCGGTTTGCAGCGGTTCCGTTTTATTTTTTTTTATAAAAATATACGTGAGGCTGCAGCAAAATATTGATTGGGTAAACTTCTGACACCATAATCAATCGCCCGACAAAACAAACTTTTTTGGGGGTGTAGTGTCCCTTTAAGACTAGAATAATGTGCTAATCT